>SKCR01004552.1:0-26415 GCA_019454045.1 Zanthoxylum bungeanum | reverse complement strand
GCCATTATTCAGAGGAAACTTCCCCCAAAGTTGAAAGATTCTAGCAGTTTCACCATCTCTTACACCATAGGAGAACATTACTTCGGTAAGGCTTTATGTGATTTAGGTGCTAGTATTAACTTGATGCCATTGTCTATTTATAGGAAACTGCAGCTTGGGGAAGTAAAGCCCACCTCAGTCAATCTACAACTTGCTGATAGATCACTCACATTTCCGAGAGGTGTAGTTGAAGATGTGCTTGTCAAACTCAACAAATTCATTTTCCCAGCAGATTTCATTGTCCTTGACATGGAGGAAGAAAAAGACGTACCCATCATCCTTGGGAGACCATTCTTGGCTACAGGTCGAACCATCATTGATGTAGAAAAATGTGAACTAACCATGAGGGTGTAGGACCAAGAAGTAAAATTCAATGTTTTCAAAGCCATGAAATTCCCGAATGACGAAAATGAGGAGGAATGTTTCAGACTTGATGTAATATATAGTATCATCCAGAACACAGATGCAATGCAACTTTCTACTGACAAACTTGAAGCACACATCACCAATATGACTGACAGAGAATTAGATGATGAGATTCTGGAATCTATCAATTATTTTGACGGAGCCTCTCGCTTCAGATCGACACCACAAGTGGAAAGCTTGGAACTACCGAAAAAGGAGCGAATCAAGCCATCGATTGAAGAACCACAATAGTTGGAACTAAAGCCGCTTTTGAACCATCTCAGGTATGCATACTTGGAAAACTCTTTTGATTTACTTATGATTATTTGTTCGTCGCTAACATGGGTACATGAAGATAAGTTGCCGAGAGTGTTACGCGAGCACAAAAGAGCTATTGGCTGGACTATAGTAGACATTCGAGGCATCAGTCCATCATTTTACATGGACAAAATTCTGATGAACGATGAATACAAAGCCACAGTAGAGCATCAACGGAGACTGAATCCAATCATGAAAGAAGTAGTAAAGAAAGAAATCATCAAATGGTTGGATGTCGGCATCATCTACCCCATCTCTGACAGCTCTTGGGTGAGTCCTATGCAATGTGTACCCAATAAAAGAGGAATGATTGTAGTCACCAATGAAAAGAACGAGCCGAGTCCAACAAGGACAGTGACTGGATGGAGAGTGTGTATGGACTACAGGAAACTGAACAAAGTAACACAGAAGGATCATTTCCCGCTACCATTCATTGACCAAATGATAGACAGATTAGCGGGACATGAATTCTACTTTTTTCTGGACGGATACTCAGGATACAATCAGATTTCCATCGCCCCAGAAGATCAGAAGAAAACCATTTTTACATGCTCGTATGGTACTTTTGCTTTCCGCAGGATGCCATTTGGACTCTGTAATGCTCCTGCCACATTTCAACGTTGTATGATGGCCTTCTTTTCAGACATGATAGAACAAAGCATGGAAGTATTCATGAATGACTTCCCAGTATTTGGAGACTCGTTCGACCACTGCTTGCAAAATCTGGAAAAAAATGTTACAAAGATGTGAAGATACCAACTTGGTACTCATTTGAGAGAAATGCCACTTCATGGTGCAGGAATGCATTGTCCTGGGACATCGAATCTCACAGAAAGAAATTGAGGTAGACAAAGCAAAGATCGAGACAATAGAAAATTTACCTCCACCATCATCCGTAAAAGGGATTCGAAGTTTTCTTGGGCGTGCAGGATTTTACAGGAGATTTATCAAAGACTTCTCCAAGATTGCTAAACCATTATGCAATCTGCTGGAGAAGGATGTGTCGTTCCACTTCACCAAAGAATGCCACCATGCTTTTGAGATCTTGAAACAGAAGCTGGTCTGTGGCCCCATCATAGTAGCACTAGACTGGACGCTTCCATTTGAAGTGATGTGTGATGCCAATGATTTTACTGTAAGTGCTGTTTTGGGACAACGTAAGGTGAAAAGTTTTCACACCATTTACTAAGCCAGCAAAACTTTGAATGAATCACAACTCAACTACACAACAACTGAAAAGAAATTGCTCGTAGTTGTGTTTGCTTTGATAAATTCCGCTCCTATCTACTGGGTCCCAAAGTGGTGGTCTACACAGATCATTCATCAATCAAATACCTGATCGCGAAGAAAGATGCCAAGCCACATGGAGATCCGAGACAAAAATGGGATAGAAAATCAAGTGGCAGATCACTTATTGAGGCTAGAGAATGGAGATACAACTAGCACTGAGCTAACAATCAAAGAAACGTTTCCAGATGAACTGTTATTTGCCATCAAGCAACGAGAAATTCCATGGTACGCTAACTATGTAAACTACATAGTATCGGGGAAATGGTCGTTTGAATGGACACATTAGCAACGAAAGAAATTCTTTAAAGAAGTCAAGTACTATGTCTGGGATGAGCCGTACCTATTCAAACATTATGCATATAAGTTATTGCGGCATTGTGTACCACATGAGCAGGTCAATAGTGTCATGTAGCATTATCATTCATCACCATACGGCAGACACTTTAGCGGAGATAAAACTACAGCCAAAGTCCTACAATCAGGTTTGTTCTGGCCCACTTTGTTTAAAGATGCTCACTTATTCATTTTTCAATGTGACAACTGTCGAAGAACGGGAAATATTTCGAGTAGAAATGAAGGGCCTCTTCAAAGCATTCTCGAAATGAAGATATTTGATATATGTGGGATTGATTTTATGGGACCCTTTTGTTAGGTTTGGTGCTCGGAGTGCCAATCCGGATCGTATTTATGTCTGATTCATAAATACGAGTAATTGTATTTTCCATAACATTACTAATTTTATGGTAGCACCCTTGTCTTTTATACGCTTATTCAATCTAATCACGATTAGATATCTGATTACGATTAGATCGAAACTGAATCTGGTTCAGTGATAAGTGTATATTAGACAAAGACCCTAGGATTTACAGTATAGTGCGCAGTTACAATGCAGTTTGTAATTGACATTGGGAAGCTCACTATTAGTTGTATATCCTTAAATAAAGTTCATGGTCAAGATTTACTAACACGGGTCGGTTAGTAAAATCTGCTGAGACTAGTACATGTCGTATATCATGACTTGGTCCGATGGTTTATCCTAGTGAACCATGAGTCTCGGGAGACTCGTATAGACATGTAGGTGTTTATTTGATAAGACACTGAACGACTCACTGAAGATTTCCTAATAGATGGTACACCAACGTCAATAAGAACCTTCTCGAGTTGAGCGAGCATAGTGGTCCTTCGACTTGAGATACAACCATGGATATATGAGTTATCCTCCACACTTTGATGGCAGTCACGTCAACGATCTAGCCATGATCAGACTTTCACATGTTCGTTGGGTGTGGATTGATGCTCATGATATCTTGTGCGTATCAAGATAGGATCCGTCAGTCCTGTGTACAGGGCATAAGCATCCAGCACATGTTTATGATCTAGCAAATCCATGGCTGTGGTATAACTTCAGAAATCAGTTCCGAGTGTTATTTCGAGATCATAAATTGAAAGTCGACTGTATTATACCGAACGGATTTGACGTTCTAATCTATATCCCAGGTATAAGTCCGTGACGGAGGGATTATACGTATGCAATGACCTCGGCTTGCATGGTTTAGCGAGATTATCTGTGGTCGTCATAATTCATGAATGGGTGAATTATGGACACGAAATTGGATTTCGTGACGGATAGACCTAAACATAGAGAGTCCCACAATATGAAGTGTACTCGTTGAGCACTTGGGCAACTCAATATGAATAATACGGAATATTCATAATACTTCACCGGATTAAGTGAGTTAATTCGGATCATTTAATCGTTAAACGATAACACATGCATTAGGGGATTTTGTCCGCTAATAATTATTGTGTATTTGTATTTGATACACATTAATTATTCGTCAAATGAGATTTTGACACATGCCATAAATATATGTATTTTTTATTTAATGTAAATAAAAATACTTAAATGTGTGTAAATTGATTGTTTAATTATTTAATGGTTAAATAATTAAATAATTAATTTTTAGCATTATTCTTTTTGTCATAATTGTTATGACATATGGTGAGTTATAATTGGTAACACTTGGCATATTTTAAATCAAACTTCACTTGTCCAATTATGATTGGTTAGTGTAAAGTTTTATTTGATTTATATTGAATTTAATTTGTTAAATTATTAAAGGACAAAAATGCCCCATAGATGCCTTTTTCGGTTACCATATTTAAAGAAAGAAAAATTGTTTTTTCTCATCTTCTACAACCATCACACTACCGAGAGTTCTCACAAAAATTGGTTTGGAAATTAGTTTCAAAAATCCATGAAGAAAAGACAAAGAAATTCAAGAAAAAAGGCTTGGAATTTGGGAGATTAAAAGGTAATCCTCTACAACCCAAGCTTATAAATTTGTTTCATATTTTCTTGGACACTTAGAAATGTTCTAGGGTTTCTTTGTTTGTTGAAATTTGGGGCTTTTGTTTGTGGTTGATGGAGAAGGAAGAATAAGCATGTGTGAAGTGGGTATTGGATGAAATTAATGTAATTTGTATCCAATTTGTTCAAATTATTGTTGGACATTTTTGTTGCCATTCCAGATTTGTTGATCCACTCTTATATAGCCTAGAATTATTCTAGATTTGTTCATATGAGGTGGGACTCAATTGGTGTTGGATTAATTTGATTAATCTTGTGAAAAATTGAATTAAAGCATGAAAATTTAGGTAATTTCGGTTTGCAGATCAGATCTGCCTAAACTGGAAATTCTGGGGTGTTTTTGATGTCCTACAAATGTAATGGATGTGTTTTGGGAGTTGGCATAATTTCCGGAAAGAATTTCCGACTTGAAATAAGCGAAAACGGCATTACCTGGTGGATTTTGAACCAACCGGGTGACGGATGTCCAAACAGTGAGTTCGTCACTGTTCGGGCAGACTTTGAACTACCCCGACACTATTGGAACTGACTTGGGAAGTTTTCATAAGTGTCAGGTGGTCGGTTCGGTCAAAAACGTGTTTTGCGTCATTTTACGAAAAATCAGTTTTCGTAAAAGTTTAGCGAAGTTTTAACAATATCTGTGTTAATATTTGGTATTTAATAAATTGGTTAAGGTGAAATATGAATAAATTATTCATATTATATATTGAATAATTTATTCGGTATTTTGAAAAAATTTTAAAATACGATTTTGCCCGACCCGCGGTTCCGCTGCGCCCATCGCCCAAAACCTCAACACCTTTGTTCCATCATATGGAAACCTGTACATTCTGGTTGCAGTAGACTATTGTAGGCACTGCATTTTTGCATATAAGTCCCGATGATGAGTCTCGTATGGAGACACTACCTCTTTAATTGTGGAAGCCGCGGGAAACGGATGTCGGTAGAAAGAGTCAAGAATTGACACTTTTGTTGGATTTAATTCGCTGGAGTAGCCGGGGGTTCGCTTGTTGGACCTCCATTTTAAAACACACCCTTAGCCCAAAACCCCCACAAGACACACACCAAACCCACCAACCAAGCCTAATACACGCCTAAACAAGAGCAAGACACACGCCCAACACCCTCATAATTAACAAAAATCACATTAAACACATGCATAAATCAAGCCAAATCCCTTTCCTAAATTAATGAAATCCCATAGATCCCTTGCCTAATTAAACCAAATCATATCCTTAACTAAAAAAGAATAAATCAAATTAAATCAAATCATTTCCCTAATTAAAATATTTCCTTATCACATACTAAATTAAAAGATATTCCCTTTAATACACAAATCATTCTCCTTCTCAAACAAGGAAAGCCCCCATCCCTTTGCCCTCATCGGGGTATGGAGACATCAGTATCAGTTTTGCCAGGTATGGCACTCCGGGTATGGAGACACATCATCAGTTTTGCCAGGTACGGCACTCCAGGTATGGAGATATCACTGCGACACTCTAGGTATGGAGACGTAAACGCGACACCTCGGGTATGGGGTTTAGCTTGACAGGTACGGCACTCCGGGTATGGAGATATCACTATGACACTCTAGGTATGGAGACGCAATCGCGACACCTCGGGTATGGGGTTTAGCTTGCAGGTACAACACTCCGGGTATGGAGACATCTCTGCGACACTCTAGGTATGGAGTACGGGGTTTAGCACGCCAGGTACGGCACTCAGACACAACTGTGACACTCTAGGTATAGGAGACGCAACGCGAAACCCAGGTAACGGTTTAGCACGCCAGGTACGGCACTCAGACACAACTGCGACACTCTAGGTATGGAGACGCAATCGCGACACCCTAGGTACGGGGTTTAGCACGCCAGGTACGGCACTCAGACACAACTGCGACACTCTAGGTATGGAGACGCAACCGCGACACCCTAGGTACGGGGTTTAGCACGCCAGGTACGAAACTCAGACACAACTGCGACACTCTAGGTATGGAGACGCAATTGCGACACCCTAGGTACGGGGTTTAGCACGCCAGATACAGCACTCAGACACAACTGCGACACTCTAAGTATGGAGACGCAACCGTGACACCTTAGGTACGGGGTTTAGCACGCCAGGTACGACACTCAGACACAACTGCGACACTCTAGGTATGGAGACGCAATCATGACACCCTAGGTACAAGGTTTAGCACGCCATGTACGACACTCAGACACAACTGCGACACTCTAGGTATGGAGACGCAACCGCGACACCCTAGGTACAGGTTTAGCACGCCAGTATGACACTCAGACACAACTGCGACACTCTAGGTATGGAGACGCAACCGCGACACCCTAGGTACGGGGTTTAGCACGCCAGATACGACACTCAGACACAACTGCGACACTCTAGGTATGGAGACACAATCGCGACACCCTAGGTTTAGCATAATCAAATCAACTCAGAGCAACTGGCAAGTCAAGTGGCAGCTGGCGAGCCAGGTAAGTAAAAATGCATTGAACGTACTTTGATAGGATTGTCATTGTCACACACTGTACAAGTCCCATCAAAGTGGGGGAGACTGTAGGCACTGCATTTTTGCATATAAGTCCCGATGATGAGTCTCGTATGGAGACACTACCTCTTTAATTATGGAAGCCGCGGGAAACAGACGTCGGATGGAAAGAGTCAAGAATTGACACTTTTGTTGGATTTAATTTGCTGGAGTAGCTGCGGGTTCGCTTGTTGGACCTCCGTTTTAAAACACACCCTTAGCCCAAAACCCCCGCAAGACACACATCAAGCCCACCAACCAAGCCCAATACACACCCAAACAATAGCAAGTCACATGCCCAACACCCTCATAATTAACAAAAATCACATTAAACACATGCATAAATCAAGCCAAATCCCTTCCTAAATTAAAGAAATCCCATAGATCCCTTGCCTAATTAAACCAAATCATATCCTTAACTAAAAAAGAATAAATCAAATTAAATCAAATCATTTCCCTAATTAAAAGATTTCCTTATCACACACTAAATTAAAAGATATCCCCTTTAATACACAAATCCTTTTCCTTCTCAAACAAGGAAATCCCCCATCCCTTTGCCTATAAAAATAACCTTCACCAACACATTAAACCCCTAGCTCATTCACACAAAAAACAAAAAGAAAATAACCTAAGTGATTCACGCCCATTGTCATCCAAACACACAAACCACTCACTGCTCCATTCACGTCACAAACCCTTCAACTCAACTCACGTAAATCCCCTTTCAAACAACCCTCATTCACGAGCCACACAAAACAACGCCCATTGACCACTCAAGCAAAAGACAAAATCCCTTCAAATCTCAAATTCACTGCCCATTGACCCCTCAAATTCACGCACACAGCCACGTTCATAACCAGCACCTTTACGCCACAAATCTCCCTGCACAGCCTAAGCCCCTTTCAGCAGCAGCCCATTCTACTAGCCCCTTCACGCCATTGACACATCCCTCCCTTCACACAAATAAAGTCCCTTCACGCATCAGCCCCCCTCAACGCATCAACGACACAAGCCCTTCACCACGCCGCCACACATCAACAGCACTCACATAAGCCCTCAAATTCACGCCAAATCCAGCCCCTCACAGTAAACTTCAATTTACGCAAATAAACCCTTCACAAAATCTGCCTTCATCTTCACGAAAGACCACAACCTAAAATCCCCTTCATCACGCCTAAAGACACCACCAATCTGCCCTCATATCCACCCCTGAAACAGTCCCAGAATTAACCCAAAATAGCCTCGAAAACACAACAAAAATTGACCCTAAAACATCAGTGAAACTGAGTAAAACAGCAGCCCAAACAGCAAAACAGCGAAGGAAAATGTTGAACCAGTAAAACGGAGGCGTTGCGGAGCATCAACCCTTCCAACGGCCGTGTAACGCGCTTCCGAGAGACGACTTAAGAGGTTAGACCTGAGGGCACCCCTTTTATTTATTATCCTTTATTTTCTATTTTTTTTATTACTTTATTTCGCATTAGTATTGTGGATTTGTGCATGATGTGATTTCCGGATGAATGGAATATGTGTTCTCTCTTGCGGTATATCGGATGGAAACTCGGACGTAAATTCCATAGCCGAATCCGAATGGACGGTATTGCGGTTTGCTCTCGGGATACAATGCCACGTACCACTTGAGAGACACACATATTTCGTTTCATCCAACCATGTATTTGAGCATGATTAGGTTGCTAGTACATTATTTATTATTAAAGCATGATTATGTTATTTTTCTATGCATTATTTAGTTCTTTAATTTCGCATTAGGAATTTAGTTTACGTTTATGTTTAAGTAGTTATTTATTTGTTCTTTGTGTTTGATGATTTAACATGCTCGTTGTGTGATATTATATGATTGTCGTTATAATGACTTATTTTTTGAAGCATGCAAATTTAGTCATAGGATTTATTTTGATGAATGCGGACTAGATCTAAGTTACCTTTGAACATACATGTTGCATAGATTCGGTTAGTTTATTGCACAAATCATATCATTGCAAGTGGCATAAGTAAGTGACCATTCCGAACCCAGCGGTTTGAGGTCTTCCCTTGCGAGGGGTGAGTGCGGCCTTCAATCACATTTTCCCGGTTCACACCGGGTGGCGACTCCATGTTATTTCTTCGGTTTAGTTCCTCCGCGAGCTATTCCGTACTCCCAACTAGGCCGCGAGCCTAGAACAGCGTCGCCAATTTCTGTGTCTTACAACTACGTCTCCAAATAGGTTGAAGCAGCAGTACTGCCATCAAATGACTCCAAAGTGGTGTTAAATTTTGTCAAAAAGAATATTTTCACTCGCTTCGGAACACCTCGGGCAATCGTCAGTGATAGTGGCACACGCTTCAGCAACAGATACTTCGATGCACTCCTATCCAAATACGGAGTTACTCACAAATGTGCCATTGCTTACCATCCACAGTCAAGTGGTCAGGTTGAAGTTTCAAACAGAGAAATCAAAAGAATCTTGGAAAGAACCGTTAAGACAACAAGGAGGGACTGGTCTACAAAATTAGATGACACATTATGGGCCTATGGGACAGCTTACAAGACACCCATTGGAATGTCCACATATCGAATGATGTTTGGGAAAGCATGCCATTTGCATGTGGAGCTCGAACACAAAGCGTACTGGTTACTGAATAAGATAAATTTTGATCTGCAAGCAGCATGAGAGAAACGGATCCACCAACTAAACGAATTGGAAGAATTCTGCATCTATGCTTATGAGAATGCCAAACTGTGAGTCGAAATATATTCATGGGATCCTACTCTCACTATGGAATTCGATTTGATTACTAAATTCCAGTTGTCCGTTGGGTATTACGATATTACGTAAAGTAGTGGGAGACACTACTGAGTTTAAAATCCATAATTTAAGCAGTGAGTAATATTTTGGAATTTACTGCTTTCATTTTCCTTTATTTTATATTGCTTCTAGAATTATGCTTCTAATCCACTGCATAGTATATTACTTGAATATATAGGTTTTCTGACTTTACTTATGGTTACGTAGTTCTAGAATAAGTTCTAGAAAGGTAGTAGACTTAGATATAGTTAGATTAGTTAAAACCATCGGGAAATGTTGTTCCGATTTTATTGAAAATCAAGATGGTTTGTGACTTAGTTTCTAAATCGCGATTAGGTAATGTAAAATGATATTTGTGTTTAGGATTTTATTCTAGTTAGAATTATTTCTTATGCAGTAAGAATTGACTTAAATAGTTCATGTCTCGAGATTCTTGACTGGCATTAAGAAAAGCCCTTTAATATTTATTTATCTTTTAATGACGTTTCTTGGCTTTTAGTGACTTTTAGAAGTCACGTGTCTGACACAGTTTGCTAATCAATTATTTGCAATTGTTGTGAATAATTGAATGCAAATTATAAAGCTTAAGAAAGAATATGTGTATAGTTGTGTATAGAGAATTTTGATTCTCACAATACAACAACTATAGGTATTAGATACCAGATCTCTCGTCTAGTTAATTAAAATAATGTTTAATGACTGTTTTGATATTTGATATCAGAACTTGTAACTATTGGATAGTTACTTGTTATGTATAAATAGTTGTTACATATTTTAATTTAACTAGTAGTGTTATTGATGAAAGATGAACATTAAGAAAATATTCGGTAAAGTAAATAACTTAGAACTATGTTTTATGAGGTTTTATCATAAAAACATTAGATGCTTATTCCGTATGATAAATGATGGTTTGATATGAGATCACACCATATATCCTTATCCATTTAATGAATATTGTATTCGGGTTGTGATTAAATCCTATTTAACCAATGATCGTCATTGAACCACAAATTTATTAAACTAATACTTTGGAAGTATGTAGTTTAATGAATTTGAAATTGCCATGGATAGTTTTATGTACTTTTTAACTTAGTTAATGAATTTTCATGACTTAGTTACGTGTTTCTAATAGAAAACATGTTTAACGTCTCGAATGGTTCGAGAACTTTCAATATGTTATTTTTGAATGGTTCAAAGATATTCTATTTGAAGTATTGAAAACTATAAAGTTCATTGTGAGTCTTTGAATTGTTCGAATATGTTTGATATGGTCAAACACATGAATTTAAGGCAATTAGTTCTGAAGTTATTTAATGAATATGATTCTTACTTAATATTAAACTTCCACGATTCCATCTTGATGGAACTGGTCAGTGGGAGTTATCGAATCTTCTATGATTTGATTCGTTGATATTGAGTTTTACCGAATTAGTTTTCAATACTCGTGGGGTTATGCTCCAGTAACACTAACATCTCTTTAATTTAGGTTCCATTTGTAGGAGTTTCTATAGGTCCCAAGATCAAAACTCAAGCATGAATCATAAGCGAATACAACGATGGAAGTGCGGAAATACTACATCGAGCGGTTGAGAGACGATTTGGCAACAAAAACGAACTGAAATTCTGCTCACTGTTGGGCGTGAACTGCTGTGACAGTGGCTGAAATGGGCTGCTGTTTTTGGCCATTTTGATCAAGAAAAACGAGCTCCAAGCTTCATCAAAACGTTCCTTGCTCATGGGTATACTTCCCTTATCACCTTGGCATGATCCCGGAGTGGTGCTAGCACTCTTGTTTTGCCACAAAACGCACTGCTTCCCTCCATTTAGTTCACGGCAGTCCAAGAAAAAACCAGAACAGAAATGGCGTGAGAGAAGAGAGGAGAAGAAGAGAAGAGAGATGTTTTTCAATTTCTTTTGTTATTTTATTTGTTTCAAAAACGTAAGTCAAGAAAAGAAAAGCAATAATGATATATCTAATACCAAAATGAATTTTTTAGATAAAAACTCTTCAAAAAACGTGAAAAGCTTTTTCCCTCCAAAAATTCATTAAATGGCATCATCATCTTACTTTGAGAATAGAGTCAATGTATCATCCCATAAAGGTGACTAGATACATCCATCATCTATTCGTGTCAAGTAATGAGATATCGCGATGTGATTTGCGGATCCTACTCGTTTCAAAATACGAATGTGTCCGCAAACACTTTCGGGGTCAATTTCGCTAATTCCGAATTAACGAATTTCCGTCGCGACGAGAACTAAATAATTACGCCTAGCGAAATCACTATTCACGTCGCTAACGAATTAATTCTAAATTAATTCGCTCGCCCGAATTAAAATCTAATTTTAATTCCGCGTCGAAATCTAATTTCGTTTAATATATCAAATATATTATTCCTCGATTAATTCCAAATCAATGTTTCTCTCTCTTCAATTGATATTTTATCCTAGATAAAGTGTCTCTGAAATTAATCCCAGATTAATTCTCTCTCTCATCATATTAATCCTTGATTAATATAAGTGCGAGTCATACGTCATCGGTGAATCTTTGGGAAGCGACCCATGAGATCCCCGGATATGTTGGCAGTAAATACGGTCGTCGGTGTATCCGAATCACGTACGTACCAAGTACTACGTTCTACCGATTTACGAGACGAGGTCGACTCCTAGCAAAGCACCAAGTCTTCCCAATTCTCCGGACATATTCTCATAAGAATATTAAGATCTGTATCAAGCGTAGTATACCATTGTATTGTGTATATCGGCCCAGTATCAGATAGTCACGTGCTAGGCCTGGGGCTGGATAAGTGTCTGCCCCGTACGAAGCACATGTCGGATGTCTGGTAACTAGTCTCTATAATCGGATATACATGACCTTGTCATAATATCCCGATGGCCGCGCAGCACTTAAGAGCACTAATACCGTATCCTACGTGACATCATCTCCACTGTGACTGGAGTGATACTTCCGTCTTGACATCATATCCAATACACTACGACTCTCTGATAAACCCAGAAGTGGTGTACGCAGAACCAGTTAAAGCCTGTACCACCAAGACCAAAGTCTATCGATTATCGTAAGTATTAGCGATGTAACTCTCAGGTTAAGACTATACACACCTACCTTGATTTCGGCCTCCCATAGACACATAGTCATAATACCAATGGGATTCCGAAGGGTCTATCCAGAGCGAAGCTGTTTCCCGTACCATCGGTGAAACACGACCTCCTATCGCACTTGCATAAGTATCCAATACTTATATATATGAGAGCTATGCCGTTGTGCCCTCACAACGCACACAAATGCAATACTAGCCTATTCCGCATTATCGATGTCCAGTCTCGATAATATTCCGCATTAATAGTTGATTTTATAATTGGATTATAGTAATCAATATAATTGAATTTAATCAATTAAATTATAATTGATTGTATAGTTGGACTATATTAATCATTATAATAATAGTACCTAAAATCGTTGATTAAATATTTGGACTATTAGAATCAAGATAATTGAAAGATTAGTGTTTAAAACATAATCCTGGGTGAAAATGTATTTAAACGACTTTAATTTTCAAATAGGGAATAAAACATCAGAATAGTCTTGAAAACTAAGAAGTTACTTTATTTGATAAAATAACATCTTAGGCCTAAGCCCGGAGTTAAGCAAATAGTAGAACATGATATTTGGAATATTCATGTGATGATAACTTTAGTGCTTAATCCATTAAGCTTGCCGAATAGACTCCTTAATTTCTTTGTCAGAACTAAGGGTTAGATCCTTATAGTATGATATTGAAATTGAAGTATCTTCATAGATATATTCATAATTCTTAGAAGAACAAATTGCAATAGTAAAATCTTGGAGAGTTAATGGCTATACTCAATGAGACAAAGCCAAAGTTTGCAATAGGGCAAGAGGCGCAAGGCGCACTTTACTTCGATATTCTAGAAGGCCAAGGCTTGGCCAAAGGCTTCTGGGTGTGAAAAGGGGCAAAGGCAAAATCATTATAATCTTTTGGGAAGACAAATGACATATCCCAAGATGTCGGCCTAAATTGTGGCAAACGGTGACACGGAAGCGTGCTGCCGTATGGACAAGGCTGACATGAAGGAATCGAAGACGGTGCAAGGCTCCGACTTCAAATATGTTTGTTACAAACATGTTCACTACTAGAATTAAAATTGGATTTTAGATACTGGATGTGGTATATAAATATGTACTAATGTACAGAATCTGCTGAGAGCAGGATACTGACTTCAGTTGAGATTCATCTGTGAATTGAAAATGGGACAACTGTCGCTATTTTAATCGTAGATACCTAAGTTTAGGAACTACCCTTCGGGTGTGTACTTAAATTAGGAAACTGTTAAAATGTAACTATTTTGACTAGATACATTATCTCTATATCAGGGTTTAATCCGTTGCGGATATACCTTTATATTCTAGAACACTAAAGTGTTTTATTATATAAAGATGATATTGAGATAAACACATTAAATGTGAATAACAGTATTTATATTTTGAATATAAATAAATCTCAAACATATGACATGACAAACAGATCGGTAATAATATTAAAACCATCACGGTTAGACCATGATGAAAATACTTAAGCAATAAGTTTCTCAAATACTTGAAAGAGTATAGTATTCTTTCAATGAGGACTCCTCCCGGAACACGTCAGTTTGATGGTGTGTCCGAACTGAGAAACCGAATTTTGTTAGACATGATAAGGTTAATCATGAGTCGCTCTGAGCTACCATTTCCTTCAACGGATACGCATAAACAGTGCAAAACTTATTTTGAATAAGGTTCCATAAAAATCTGTTAGACAGACTTCATATTTGATATGACCAGGAAAGAAACCGGGTTTTCTCATTCCTGAAGATTTGGGTATGCTAGACATATGTTTGGATGATACCAAACTAAAACCCAAATCAGATAAGTGCCTAAGTTGTAGGTTATCCTAGGGAAACCAAAGTATAGTACTTACACAACTCACTTGAGAACAATGTAATTGTTGCTCACCATGCGGTTTTCCTAAGAGGAATACCTATAAGCAGGGGTAAGTGGGAGGAAAGTAAAACTCGATGAAAATCAGAGTAATACTATTCAAGGCACCGATTCCTTAATGGAACACAGATAGTTCATCAAGGATGAAACTATACCAATAATCTTCGAATACACAAGAACCGCGTAAGTCGGAGAGAGTCAGAAAACAACCTGGGGTATGGGTTTCTGATCTCACCTCATAAAGATGTAAATCTTATTGAGGAATACGAACTGAATACGTATGAGGAAGTGATACAAGGTATCGACTCCCTATTATGGCAAAGTGCCATGATGTCTGAAATGGATTCCGTGTATACCAACCATGTTTGGACACTGGTTGTTGTACCGAAAGGCATTGTGCCTATTGGTACTATATAAGTCTTCAAGGAAGACGTACATGGAAGGCAACATACCAACATACTAAGCTAGGCTTGTAGCGAAAACGTATTGTTATCAACATTGTGTCGATTACGAAGAAACCTTTTACCTGTTGCCTTTGGTAAATCCATTTGGATAATGCTTGTTGAAGCTGCATATTTCATTTAAAAATATTTCAGCTAGAACGTCAAAACCGATTTCCTTAATGGAAACCTTTTGGAGGATGTTTATAACATCCTGACGGTTTTGTCATACCAAAACTAGCAAACAAGGTTTGCAGGTTATTCGATCTATGTATGGATTGAAGCAAGCATTGCGTTCTTAGAATTATCGTTTTGATGTAATCATAATGGTATATGATTTAATTCAAAACGAAAATGATTCTTGTGTATATATAAAGAGGTTAGTGGGAGCGCATTGACAATGAATGTCTTAAATAATGATGACATGTCATTTCTTGGAAATGATATTTCCCATAATATAATCGGTGAAAGCTTGGCTTTCATGAAAATTCTCCGTAGAATTCTTGGGAGAAACAACATTTATTCTAGGAATAAAAATCTACTGGGATAGATTTAAAGTTGTTAATAATCTCCGAGAACTCGTACATTGGAATAAATGTATGCGACCTGGTGTCTCATATACTTTGAGCATATGGAGTCACAATCAGGCCAATCCAAGTGATAGTCACTGGATTGATGTTAATAACATCTTTTAGTATCTTAGAGATCTAAGGATGCTTTCTTATACTATGGAGAAGGAGAACTTGAAGTGACTGGGTTCACTGCTGCAAGTTTCCTAACTGATAAAAATGACTATAAGCCGTAATAACGGAACTACAAAGTTTGAATAACGGAACAGTGAGCTGGAAATCTTCCTAGCAAGATACTGTTACCGAATAAACAACAAAAGTGGATTATTGCTGCAACTGAGGCATCAATAGAAGCCTTTTGGATTGATAATAATCCTAATTAGATTAGGAATAGTTCTGTTAGCAGCTGAGCTAGGCTACAGCGCAGGCTAAAGAATTAATGGTCTCATCAACGATCCAGATATATACTTTGATATTCATCTAATTCATTCGAATCATACATCGTGGTGATGTGATGATCAAATAAATCGCATCAGATGATAATCATGCAAATCCGCTGACGAAAACCTTTTCTCAGCAGAAGTTTGAGCGAACCGTACATAGTTCGGGTGTAGGACACTTGAATGATTGGCTATGTGCCAAGTGGGAGATTGTTGGACAGTTATGACCCACAACATCACTATTTGTACAGATCATGGTGTTGTTGTACGAATTAACTATGTGACAAAGGAAATTCCTCTTCTATCATTTATAATTAGATTACCAAGATGTATAAATGATAGAAGGTCCATATGATTAGTTCCGGATTGAGATGATATGAGATAGTATCAATCCACGAAGGTTTAATCATTAAATATCCCTAGTCGTAGTATTATCGAGATTGGACATCGATAACGCGGAATAGACTAGTATTGCACTTGTGCGTGTTATGGGAGCATAACGACATAGTTCTCATATATTTGGGTATATGATACTTATGCAAGTGTAATAGGAGGTTGTGTTTACCGATGGTACGGAAACAGCTTCGCTCTGGATAGACCCCTCGGAATTCCATTGGTAGTATGACTATGTGTCAATGGAAGTCCGAATCAGGGTAGGTGTATTTGGTCTTAACCTGAGACTTGCACCACTAATACTTGCGACAAGCAATATACTTTGGTTTTGGTCGTCCAGGGCTTTAACAGGTTCTGTGTACGCCTCTTCTGGGTATATTGAGAATTGTAGTGTATTGGGTGTGATATCGAGATGGAAGTATCACTCCAGTCATAGTGGAGATGATGATCACGTATGATACGGAACTTGTTCTCTTATATGCTGCAGCTATCAGGATATTATGACTAGGTCATGTTTATCCGATTATGGAGACTAGTTACCAGAGATCCGATATGTGATTCGTATGGGGCAGACACATTTCCAGCCGCAGGCCTTGCACGTGACATCCGATGCTGGATCGAAATACGCAATACTACGTATACTACGCCTGATATAGATCACATATTCGAGTAAGAATATTTCTGGAGAATTGGGTAGGCACGACGCTTTGCTAGAAGCCAACCTTGTCTTGTAAATCGGTAAAAACGTAGTACTAGGTACGTAAGTGTTCGGATAGTCCGACGACCGGATTTACTGCCAACATATCCGGGGATCTCATGGGTCACTTCCCGAAGATTCACCAATGACGTATGACTCGCACTTTATTAATCTGGGATTAATTATATGAGAGAGAAAATTAATCTGAGATTAATTGCGGAGATATTTTATCTGGGATAAAATATCAATAAAAGAGATAATACTATTAATTTGGAATTAATCGATAAAATAATATATTCGATATATTATACGAAATTGGATTTTGACGCGGAATTCAAATTATATTTTAATTCGGGCGAACGAGTTAATTTAGAATTAATTCGTTAGCGATGTGAATAGTAATTTTGCTAGGCATAATTATTTAATTACGACGCAACGGAAAATTTATTAATTTGGAATTAGCGAACCCGAGCCTGGGAGTGTTTGCGGACGCACTCGCATTTCAAATTCAAGTGCGGCCACAATTCACATCAAGCGTCAAATCACTAGTCAATCAATTGATGTGATGTTTAGTCACTTTGAGTGATTGACAACCAGTCATTATTCATTGATTGATGGGTGTAGTTGGATGGCTTTAATGCCTTGACTTTTTGAAAGTAAAAATTGGTATTTGATTTTTGGAAATTCAAATAAGTGTATTAGATACACAAAACCACAACACTCTCTCCACTCTTCTCTCCCTCTCTCTCGCCTAAGGGGCACTTCTTCTTCTCCATTTTTATGGTTTTGCCGTGAGATGTAGGAGAAGCATATGAAGTTTTGCGGCAAAATTTTCGGAGTGTTAGCACGCTTTAGGAGTCTTGCGAAGGTGATAGGGAACCGCACCCGTGAGCATGGAATCATCATCAAAGCTTGGAGTTTTATGGACCACCATGACCAAAATTGTTGGAGCAGAAAAACTGCAAATGCCGAGAGCTTCCATGGGCCAAAGCTTGAAGTTTTGTTCCTCGCATCGCTCAACCGATCAATGTAAGTATGATTCCGCCATTCTTCGTTGAGTATTCACATGTGTTTCATTGCTTGATTTGTTCCTTGGGACCTTAGAAAAACCCAACAGACCATGTCTTGTAAATCGGTGAGAACGTGGTACGGGGTACGAACGTGTTCGGATAGTCCGACAACCGTATTTTCTGGCAACATATCCAGGAATCTCTTGGGTCGCTTCCCAAAGATTCACCAATGACATTTGACTCGAATAGAATTAATCTAGGATTAATTATGATAGAGAAAATTAATCTAGGATTAATTGCGGCAAGAATTAATCTGGGATTAAATTCCCATAGAAGAGAGAACGTGATTAATTTAGAATTAATCGATAAAATAAATTTAATAGTTAAATTAGATTTTTCTATTTAATTTATTTATTTGGGCTAAAATAATATATCGGATATATTAATTGAAATCAGATTTCAATACGAAATTAAAATTGGATTTTAATTCGAGCGAACGAATTAATTTGGAATTAATTCGTAAATGACTCTCATAATAATTTTGTGAGGCATAATTATTTAATTTAATTGGATTTAATTATGTCGCGATGATAAATTTGTTTAATTCGGAATTAAACGAACTCGAGCCTAAGTCTAGTTGTGTGTTGTGTAAGCCAACTCAAATTTTGAATTTAAAGTGGTGGGACCCACTTGACTTACATCACTTGTCAAAATAGTGATGGAAATGGTTGGCATTTTAAATGTTACATTTAACCAAGTCACTATTCACCATCTCTCTTTCTTCTCCCTTTTTAGCTTGGCCGAATATTGCTTCTTCTCTCCATTGAATTTTTGCTTCAAAATTCATCAAAGCTAGCACTTTTGGGGTCATTTGAGGTGATAGGGAAACTCACCCAAGGTTCAAAAAACTCTACAAGAGCTTGGAGCTTCATCCATTAAAGGAAAATTTCGAATTTCTCTATAAAACCAATGTAAGTAATTCCGCAACTTACTTGTTTAATTCTCACTAAAATCATGTTTATAGATCTTGAGGCATGTCTAGGAGACTAACATCGGCCACATCGTCTTCCAGCACGTAACACATGATATAGATGCTTATGAAATATGGATGAAATTGGAGGACATGTACCAAGCCAAGACAGCTCGGAATAAAACCCTGTTAATGAGGCGTTTGGTGAATTTGAAGCTACGGAGTGAAACTTCCGTTGCATAACACATCAATGAGTTCCAGAGCCTGGTGAATCAGCTGTCTACAGTAGACATGCAGTTGGGAGATGATGTACAAGCCCTCCTACTACTTAGTTCTCTTCCTAATATCTGGAAGACATTGATGGTTACTCTTAGTAATTCTGCTCCAAGAGGCAAACTTAGCATGTCTATGGTAAAAGATGCCATGTCAAATGAAGAGTCCATGAGAAAAGACGTTGGCTCATAATAGACAGAAGGCTTTGTCAAGGAGACTCGAGGAAGATATCGAGGAAGAGAAAGAGGGAGAGGCAGAAGCACAACCAGAGGTAGATCCTCATATAGAAGGATGCCTACCTATAAGTGCTACCATTGTGGCAGAGAAGGTCACTTAAAGAAGAATTACCAAAAACTGCAATGAGAATAAGGTCAATGCAATTTCTAGCCGAAGAATAACAAATGAACGACACTAGTAGTTGTCCAGGAAGATGTAGCGATATGATCCATGCAGTAAGAGACATGCATTCACACTATAGCCCAAGATGTTGAGTGGGTAGTAGATACTGCAGCATCATACCACGACACTCCTCACAGAGATTTCTTCACAGCATACAAATCATGAGACTTTGGTTCAGTGAAGATGAGAAATATTAATTCCTCTAGGATAGTAGGAATTTATGATATTCAATTGTGGATAAATGTCAGGTGTACATTAACTTTGAAAGATGTCCTACATGTTCCAGAACTTCGACTTTATGTACTCTCAGGGATAGCCCTTGACAAACAGGGCTATGACAGTAACTTCAGAATTGACACATGGAGAATGATAAAGATATCCTGGTTGTCGCCCGAGGATATGTTTGCGGCATACTATACAAGACTCATGTGAAGATTTATGCCGACAACTTTAATGTAGCTGAAAAAAGGTTTCTCAAAATCTATGGAACCAGAGACTCGGTCACATGAGTGAGAGCGGGTTGTCTACCTGACGAAGAAGTAACTTACCTAACATGCTGCACTAGGTCCTTGGAACCATTATTTGTTTGCTCAGTCCGGTGCACTCTGATATTTGTGGTCTCTTTGAGGTTGATTCACTGGGTGGTAATAAGTATTTTATGACTTTCATTGATAATACTTCTCGGAAAGTGTGGGTGTATTTCCTCAAGATGAAGGATCATGTCGTGGATCAGTTTAAGTTGTTCTATGCCATGGTAGAGCGTGAAACATGGAAGAATCTGAAGTGCCTCTGTACATACGATTGAGATAAGTATAGTTCAAAGGAATTTGATGCCTACTACAGGAGACACGATTCTATATCAGAGAACTGTTCCACACATCCCACAACATAATAGTGTAGCTGAAAGAATGAACTACATCATTATGGAGAAAGTTAAAAATATGATTAGTATGGCTAAGCTACCAAAGCCATTCTGGGGAGAAATTATTCGTACCGCCTACTACCTAATCAACATATCACAATTTATACCGTTGAATTTTGAGATTCTGGAGAAAGTGTGGTCTGGTAAGAATACTTCTTACTTTCACCTTAGAGTATTCGGTTGTTGAGCCGTTGCACATATATCCAAGGAGCTCAGCCAGAAGCTCGATGAAAGGACAACTCCATATATATATTCATAGGCTATAGAGATGAAGAATTTGGATACACACTATGGGATCGAAGAGAAAAGATGGTCATTAGAAGCCAGAATGTAGAGTTTCTTGAAGACCAGACAATTGAAGACATTGAAAAGCCCAAGATGTCTTCTGATAAGTTCGATTGAAAATTATTTCGTTCTTAAATTACTTAAATAATAATACTTTCTAAATTAATATAATGATAAAAAATTATATAATAAAATATAAAATATATAACTACATACTGAACAATAAACCCGAATAAGTGGTGGTTTCAAAGTACATTTTCATGCACTTATCACAACCCCCAACCAGCTTATTGCTAGTCCCTAGCAATTCAAGCGCAAAAATAAAATAAAAACTATCTAAGCCACTTTCGTAGGGATCACGATTGCATTTAGCGTATGCAACAAGCCTTTAAACCCATAGGTGTCCCTAGTGGACGAGTTATAGTCTCGTGAGGGCTTACAACGACGACACCCACAAACGTCATTCAAACAACCACATCATGCAAAAATAAAAATTAAATAGTCCTTATAGTTTCACATAATTCTGTCCTCAAATAATGCTTAGTAATGAAACAATGAACCTTCAAAGTACTCAACGTAACTCAAATCCAAGTCTTTGAATAAATTATCTAAGCAAGACTCACAGTGTGTGTGTGAAAGGTTTATTCACAGCTTTATTCCTAGGTAATCCAACTGAATGATTTCGTTTAAAAATTGGGATCGATGGGTCAAACCAACCTAGATATCTCAATTAAGCTCTGTAATTGCTTTTCTGTGCTCAACATGGTATGATTTCTTTTTTTTCCTTTGTCTCTCTTTTCATTTTCTTCTTTTTGAATTTTTCTTTTCTTTCTCTATATTTTTTTTTCTTTTCTCAACACACCTACCCTTTAAGGTAGCATTTCTCCTCATGGTGGTCCTAATACTCGCCCATGGGTAGCTTCACGCTTATCGATTATAGATGGTTTATTTTATTTCTTTAGAGACTTTTTTTTAATCATACCATATGTCATAACACAAGCAAATCAGATAGACATATAAGCAAACGGTCATTCATCGACATGCAATTTCTTCAACTAGTCACCTTGCTAACTACTCAGGCTTTCACTGCTAAAAACCCATAATTAAGTGCTTATGAGTCTAACATAGATAAACTACTCAAAGCATCAGATAAAAGTGCATTAAAGGACTTATCGTTTCTAAGATTTCACCTTAAAGCAAACAATATCATCATTGGACTTATGTTTTAACTAACAAGGACTAAAAAATAATTTTTTTTTAAAGATAATAATAAAATGTATTTATGACTGGTTTTATCATGCGCATGCATACACACCCCCACACTTAAAACTTGCATTGTCCTCAATGTAAGATAAATATAAAGAAAAAAGGTTAAGGAACAACACTACCAGCATATAGTTGATCAGGTTCATGCTGGGGAGACTTTAGTGGTGTGGTTGTGTAGGTTGTGCTAACTCCTGCATAAACACTCATGCATAGAAAAATAAAACTAAATCATTAGCACAGTACAATAATAAAACAAAGTAAACTAAAATAAATGCAGAAAGCAAGGGTTGCCTCCCCGCTAGCGCTAAGTTTAACGTCTCAGACCATACGCAAACACTCAAGTTCATGGGGGTTTCCATCTAGCATACTGAAGAAGACACATGAGGGAATTTAAGTCTAGCTGCGGTAGTGTATCCACGGATCCTCCAGGGTCTGGTGGTTGAAATTTGGTACTGCACATAAGGAAAAATTCGCTCAATCTCTGTTTTAACCTCACATGTAGCATCTTTAATTGAGCATTAACTCTCATTTTCCTCCTTTTTCGGTTCTTTGGGACCAGTTTTAGTTCAGGAGGATTTGATTCAGGTTGTAAAGAAGCTGGTTCTGGCTGAACTGTTTCTAGCATGTATGAGTAATGACACTCACCCTCACCCTGTGATTGCTTTTCAACATTTAGATCCGAGACTCTCATCGTGGGACTAAGTGCTTGTGGGAAAGGTAATATTGGTTGGAAATGTGGCACTGGTTCTTCCTGAGGAGTACCTATACCATTATCTTTGGGATCATCTATGGCGTTGGACGTGTCCTGCAAGCCTACATCTTTACCATTCTTAGTGATTATAACATTAACACCTCTTATACTGGATACCTTATGATCAGCATGTGCTATGTGTTGCCGTTGTGGATTTGGTTGAGTATGAGATGTGAATTTTCCTTGTTCTTGCACATTCATGACATTAGTCAATTTAGAGATTTGACTTCCAATCTCGTTATGGTCTTCAGCTACCTGAGCTATCAATGATTCAATCCTTTGATTGGTTTTATTCTGGGCTTCCATAAATGATTTCTGGGCCTCTACAGTTGCTTTCTGGGCCTCTATGAAAGCTTGCATAGTATCCTCTAAAGAAGTCTTAGGAACAACAGGTATGTGATATTGAGGGGAACTATAACCTCTAGGTGGTGGTGTTTAACTCGGCTGATGAGACTCTTGCTTCCAACTAAGGTTGGGGTGGTTCCTCCAACTAGGATTATAGGTGTCTAGGTACGATGTGTAAGGCTTCTGATACATCCCTAATGCATGGCATTGTTCTCCATATGTTCCTCTCATCTCACCATATACCTGACACTCTTGAGATTCTAGCTGGGCTACTGAATGCCTTGTCTTGCTGTCTTTAGCTATTAAGGCTCCTATCTGTCTAGTTAACAGTTCAACTTGTGTCTTAAGGCTATCCTCTTCCCTAAAGTGTTGTAAGCTTCTGCTAGAAGAAGTGTGTGTCCTATCAGTGTTATCTATGGCATTGGGTCCAGTCCAAGTATGAGATTTATTAGCTAGGTCATCTAAATACTCGAATGCCTCATCAGGGTCTTTTCGGATAAACTCACCATTGCACATTGTCTCCATGAACTAGCACTCTCTAGGGTTTAGACTATCATAAAAATAACTTACTAAATGCCAAATCTCATAACCATGGTGGGGACAACTAGCTAACAACTCCTTATACCTTTCCCACGTTTGATAAAGGGTTTCACTGTCTCTTTGGGAGAAGGTGGATATTTTTCTTTTCAGGGCATCCGTCTTATGGTGTGGGTAGTATTTGTCGAAGAATGCCTAGGTCATCTCGCCCCACGATCCTATTGACCTGGGTCTTAAAGAATACAACCAGCTCTTAGCTCTATCCTTAAGGGCAAATGGAAAGAACTTAAGTCTAATCGTGTCAGTGTTTCCAAACCGGTCATGGAAGGTTGCTACTACCTCTTCAAATTCCCTAATATGCACGTAAGGATTCTCGCTCTCTAAACCGTGAAATATTAGAAGACACTGTATCATTCCAGGCCTAAAGTCTATGTGTGGCGCATTAGGAGGAAACATGATGCACGAAGGTGTAGATGTGCGAGTTGGGTGGAGGTACTCTTCAAGAGTCTTCCTAGGTGGTCTCTCGTATTCACTCATGTTTTGTGCGCTAGACGCAGATGGTGTAGAAAAAGGATTTCCAAATATGTTCTCAGAATCTGAGCTTTCTTCTTCAGTCCTAATAAATCTACCAAATATATCCCTACGTCTAGACATGTAATTGAAGCTCAAATAATACGAGACATAAAATAAAATAAAAATAAATAAATAAAAGGAATAAAATAAAACTTAAAATCTAACTTAAAATAAAACAGAAATAAAATAACTAAAATAAAATACTAAAAAAAAGACTAGAAAAAATAAAAAGAACAAATTAAAAATAAAAACTAAAATACTAAAAGAAAAATAAATAAGCGAATAATAAATGAATAAAAAAAATAAAATACTAATAATAAAAAATGGAACGAAGTTACCGCTTCGTTGTTGACTAAGCAAACCTGGTCCTTTTGCTTGTAACCGTCTCCCTGGCAACGGCGCCAAATTCTGATTACGCCAAAAAATAACTTGCGGTTATCGCAGTATAGCTGGGGTGTCGATTCCTCAAAGAGATGGTTACAACAGAACTAATTCACTTAAACAAAAACGTTTAGCAATAACTAAATTAAATAAAAGATTAAATTGCAATGTAAATTAAAGATTTCGAAAACTTAAAAGAATTTATCAATGGAGAGAAATAGAAAAGCGTCAGGATCCCCTCTTGTACTTATTATTCTATTCCGTTATTGATTCGTTTTATTACGCAATTGAGGATTTCACGTCCCAAACCCACAATTGGAGGATATTCAATTCTACTCAAATTAAAGTTCTAAGGTAATTATTATTTTATCTTTTCTACGTTCACAACTCACAAGGTTATCGTTACAACCTATCCAACGACGACAATATACCCTCGGGCAATACTGCAGCAAAGGATGAAAGAAATCCTTTCAATTTCAATGCCGAAAGAAATCCAACCAGCACCAGCACAATTGGACACAAATAGGTATATGATATTTCAGAAGTAGAACTAGAAGAGGTAGATGATGATGTCAAGTAGGGGAAGACACAAGCCGCTTCATTGAAAGCTACAGAATAGAGTGCTGACGGGGGGGAGCCACAATCCGCTCCATTAGAAGCTACATGATCATCCATAGATTTGGATGATGACAGACCTCCTTAAACCAGTGGACCTTAGACAAGAAGATATGAGCGAGGCAGGATTCCATCAACCAGATATCAGAGATCTGAATACATTATGCAAACTGATAAGGGAGAGCCAGAGAGCTTCCCACAAGGAAAGAAGACACTGAAGAATAAATGGGTGAAGAAACATGGTAGCGGAACAGACAGCAGAAGAGTACTGTACAGAGACACGGTGAAATGTGTTGTGCAAAGATATAACAAAAGCGTATTGTGCAGAGATACACTGAAGTGTGTTGTGCAAAGACACAACTGATATGTCAACAAATGGGTCAATCAGGACAAGCCAGAGCTGTGCAGAGACATACCCGAGATACCTGTCATATAATTTTTTTTTGGATACAGCTAGAGGGGAGAATTGCAGAATCCAGTTGCCATTCAAGTTTCCAAGTTGCATGCATGAAACCAAAAACACTTTTTGTAGAGGATCAATTTTGTTGAAATTTTGAGCAAACCTCAAAACAACTTTAGGTGGCATTATTCATTTGTTGACATTTGAGCCATTATTTTGTTATAAATTGAGAGCGAATTGAGAGCTCAAAGCATCCCCAATAAGAAGCTACAAGTAAGAGCTTAGAGTATAAGCTCCAAGTAAGGGTGCTTAGAGATTTTAGTTAGTGTGTGAGGTTTTTGTACAAATTTTGTTATACTCGTA
>SKCR01004551.1:0-26350 GCA_019454045.1 Zanthoxylum bungeanum | reverse complement strand
TGCCGACCATATGACATGTACCACGGGAAAGGCCGGGCATTTGGTGATAAATTGCCGACCACTTCAGCACAGCTGGTCGGGTATTATCAGATCGGGTAGCAGTTTCTCAGTCAGAGGACTGTTGTGACGACCTCATGAAAACCGAGCAGATGGTAAGATATTTTCCACCGCCTCATTCTTATAGGATAAGATGATGATGACACCATTCTTATAAGATAAGGTGATGGGACATAGTAATGATGAAAGTAAGATATTTTCGGCCAAGTGGCTTGTAGGAAGGAATTCCATTAATGAGTCCACATGGGTAGTGTCATATAGAGGGGGGATAGAAACGCCTCTTTGCTAGTATAAATAGGAGGGGAAAACACATTGTAAGGGTTGGTTGATTGATTAGTAAGATTGATTACTAAAAAAGCTAGAGAGAACTATTTTGTAAACACAAACAGCTCGGTTTCCACACTGACCGATCATAAAACAGGTCGGCCGAGCACATTTCGGAATAAAAACACCCATCCATTTTGTGGCCGTGGACATATGTGGATTCAATCCGCCGAACCACGTTAATACTTTGCGTTGATCTGCGTGTTTATTCCATTTTGTCAAAATTTGCTTTTGGTTTCCATAACCAAACAAATTCACTGTTGAAGAAAGATTATCTCGGAGCGGTATTCCCTTATTGCCCCTGAGACAAAAATCAGCCGTCAACAAAATGAGAGCTATTTCTTCCTTAAAAAAATGGGAACAACTTTCTAATATATTAATAGTTACATGGATCGTGTAATCTTAGGAATATTCACTTAGTCCCACTAATCCGATTGTAAATATTAATATGGTTGCAATTTAAATTATTAAAAAAAAAAAAAAAAACTAGTGATGTGTGAAAATTTAACTTTGAATCATGTGGACTCTTATCAAGATTTTGTATCTATTTATTAGTAATAATTAGTAGAAAAAGAGTCTTCCACCCCTAGCTTGATAATATGGTTTAGTACATGTTTGTCAGGTCTCGGGTTCAAATCCAAGGTATATTTTATATACTTCATTTAAGTTCGAGTTATATGATTTGACGATAAGATTCAATATTTCAAAAAAAAAAACAGTCTTCCATCACTATCTTTTCTTGTTTGGGGATCATATTTGAGGACTAGGGCTTGGGTAACATGGAGCAACGGGCACGTGTTTTATTTTTGACTACTGTGAAGTGTAAGAGTTTGTATATCAAATAGTGATAGAGTCCCACATCTAAAATGTATAAGGAATGTGGAAGGTTTATAAGTGGTATTCAAACACTTATATTAAATTGGAATGTTAAGGCTTGGGCTTGGGCTTGGGCTTGGGCTTGATGCATGGCTTGGATGTATGGTTGGCATGATAATTAATATATATTTAATATATATTAATTGGTCAAAGAGATGGGCCTTGGGGCTCTTGGGCTCTTGTGATTAATTGGCCTCCTTGAAAACGTTTTTTCTTTTTTGATTTCTTGGATTGATTTGCAGTTCAAATCAGAAGGATGCAATCCTTCAATCAATTAAAGAAAGAGTCACACCATTTCATCATTAACCGATCCAACTGTCACTATATATATAGAACAGTATATTTGCAGAGGGATTAACTTTGTGAAAAACGTTGATTATCAAATCTGGTCTTTGGAAACGAATTAAAAAAGATATCAAGTAGATTCGCCAGGGGGTCGATTTCGGTGCAGAATTTCGACTTCAGATTGTTGAATCCTGGTGGCAGATGTCCGAATAACTACAAGCACAAGAGTAGGGACGAAATTCTGCTATAGGACATAGCGTTACGCTAGCCTCAATCTTCAAGTCAGTGAGTTTGTTTAATTGATTTCGTTTACTTGCACTGTAAGTCTTGTTGTTGATTCTGTAAGTTTCTGTTGGTTTTGATTTGTATTACGTTTTCAAGTTTCTGTTTAAATAAAATTATTATATTCGTTGATTGTTTCTGTAACAATCTATAGCAGAATTTCGATGGAACAATCTGCGAATGTTGTGAAGCCTCATGTTGAGAAACCAGACAAGTTCAAAGGACTGGATTTCAAACGATGGCAACAGAAGATGTTGTTTTATTTAACAACATTGAACCTTGCACATGTCGTCAAGGAAGAATGCCTGTGGCAGAAGGAGATAACATTCCTGCAGAAAAACTCAATGCAATTGATGCATGGAAACACAGTGAGTTTTTATGTAGGAATTATATTCTGAATAGTCTTGATGATTCGTTGTATGATGTATACAGATCTTATAAGACTGCCAAGGATCTATGGGATTCCCTGGAAAATAAATATAAGATCGAAGATGCTGGTTCAAAGAAGTTCATTGTTGGGAAATTTCTGAAGTACCAAATGGTAGATTCAAAAACTGTTGTCAACCAAGTGGAAGAATTACAGATTCTTATCCATGAACTTGCGGCCAAAGGCATGACTCTACCGGTACAGTTTGCTGTCGGATCTGTGATAGAGAAATTGCCTCAATCTTGGAATGATTTCAAGATACATCTTAAGCATAAAAAGACTGATATGTCAATGAAGGATCTGGTTCTCAAACTGAGGGTGCAAGAAGATCACCGCAAGAGTGAAGGGCTGAATGTCCCAGAATTTGAAGCCAAGGCAAATGTCATTGAGAGTGGAGGGGTGTCGAAGCCTAAGCCTCAAAACCAGAAGAATAAAGGGAACAATAAAGGGAAAGATAAAAACCAGAAAGTTCTTGCTGCAAAAGGGAAGAATTTAAAGGGAATTAAAGG
Organism: Zanthoxylum bungeanum; assembly: GCA_019454045.1. NCBI lineage: Eukaryota > Viridiplantae > Streptophyta > Magnoliopsida > Sapindales > Rutaceae > Zanthoxylum > Zanthoxylum bungeanum. Next base: position 23,590 of record SKCR01004551.1, on the reverse strand, counting down.
TGCTTGTTGGGTGTGTGGGAAAATTGGACACCGAGCACTAGACTGTCGCCACAAGAAAGGAAATCCGGGTCCAAATGATAAGAACAGCAACAAACAGGCAAATATTGTTGAGGAAGAATTTGTTGGAATTGTTGTTTCTGAAGTGAATTTACTGACTGACAGTAAGGATTGATGGGTGGATACTGGAGCAACAAGACATATTTGTGGAAACAAAATATGTTTGTTACCTACACTCCTAACAATGGTGATGAAAAGTTATATATGGGCAATGCAACTGCTGCAACTGTTGCTGGAAAAGGGAAAGTGATTCTGAAATTCACTTCCGGAAAAGAACTTGCCCTTATGGATGTACTCCATGTCCATGAAATTACCAAGAATCTTGTTTCTGGTCCTGTTTTAAGCAAGAAGGTTTTAAACTTGTATTTGAATCTGACAAATTTGTCCTCACTAAGGGGGAACATTTGTAGGAAAGGGCTACCTCTCTGAAGGGCTCTTTAAACTCAATGTAATTGCTGATGATGCTATTATAATAAAATAAATAAGGCTTCTGTTTACTTGCTTGAATCTTCTACATTATGGCATGCTAGACTTGGTCACATTAACTTTAAATGTATGCATAGAATGGTCAATCTTGGTTTATTGCCTAATTGTACAAAAGATAATATGCATAAATGTGAAACATGTGTTGAATCAAAGTTTGCTAGCAAGTCATATAAATCTGTGATTAAGAGATCAAATGAATTGTTAGAATTAATTCATACAGATTTGGGTGATTTTAAATCCATACCAAGTCGTGGTGGAAAGAATTACTATCACCTTTATAGATGATAGTAGTAGATACTGTTATGTATATTTGATACATAGCAAAGATGAGTCTTTGAATATGTTTAAGACATATAAAGCTGAGGTGGAAAATCAGTTAGACAAGAAGATCAAAATACTGAGATCTGATAGAGGCGGAGAATATGAATCTAATTCCTTCGCATAATTTTGTGCTTCTAATGGAATAATTCATCAAACAACAGCACCCTACACTCCACAACAGAATGGGGTAGCTGAACGGAAAAATAGAACTCTAAAGAATATGATGAATTCCATGCTTAACAGTTCTGGTTTACCACATAATATGTGGGGTGAAGCATTACTTACAGCTAACACCATCTTAAACAGAATTCCACCAAAGAAGAGTGATCAATCTCCATATGAAAAATGGAAGAAAAAGGCTACCGACATACAAAATCCTGAAAGTGTGGGGTTGCCTAGCAAAGGTTCAAGTTCCCTTGCCTAAAAGAGTTAAACTTGGACCTAAAACCATTGATTGTGTGTTTATTGGATATGCCAATAATAGTGCAGCATACCGTTTTCTAGTAATTAAATCTGGAATTCGGATATCCAAGTAAATACAATTATTGAGTCTAATAATGCTGAATGGTTTGAGCATATATTTCCTTATAAGGATAGACTTGATAAAAATAAACGGAAAAATGCCTGAATTTAATCAAGAGAATGAGAATGATATTGCCTCTTCGTCTGGTGTTCAAATCAAGGATTTGGAACCAAATAAATCAACTCTCCAAGAGAAAGATTTAGAACCTAGAAGAGGAAAAAGAATCAAGGTTGCAAAAGATTATGGACCTGATTTTTAACCTTTCTCACTGAAGCTGAACCTCAAACATATCAAGAGGCCATAACTTCGTCTGAGTCTGTTTATTGGCAGGAAGCAATAAATAGCGAAGTAGAATCCATTCTACAAAACCATACGTGGGAGTTAGTAGACTTACCATCCGGTTGCAAACCGATTGGTTACAAATGGATTTTCAAAAAGAAATTGAAGCCTGATGGTACAATTGATAAATACAAAGCTCGTTTGGTAGCTAAAGGATACCGTCAAAAACAAGGACTTGATTTCTTTGACACATACTCACCAGTAACCAGAATAACATCTATAAGGATGTTAATAGCGATTGCAGCAATTTATAATTTGGAAATACATCAAATGGATGTAAAAACTGCATTCTTAAATGGTGAGTTGGATGAAGAAATTTATATGGAACAACCTGAAGGGTTTGTAGCAAAAGGACAAGATAATAAAGTATGTAAGCTTGTGAAGTCACTTTATGGACTTAAACAAGCACCAAAACAATGGCATGAGAAATTTGATCATACAATGTTATCACATGGATTTCGGATCAATGAATGTGATAAATGTGTTTATATCAAGAAAATGAATAATGGTTCATATGTCATTGTATGCTTATATGTTGATGATATGCTCATCATGGACCAAATTTAAGTGTCATAAACTCCACGAAGAAAATATTGAATTCGACCTTTGATATGAAAGACATGGGAAAAGCTGATGTTATCTTAGGAATTCGAATTCAAAGAAGTAGTGATGGTTATATTCTAAGCCAATCACACTACGTGGAATCGATTCTTCGAAAATTGGACATTTTGATAGTAGTCCATCTAAAACTCCTTTGATCCTAAGAGTACATTAAAGAAAAATGTGGGACAGTGTGTCACAACTAGAATATTCTCGTATAATTGGGACGTTACAATACATCACGAATTGTACTAGACCAGACATTGCCTACTCTGTGAATAGATTGGCAAGATATACGAGTAATCCTTCACATGATCATTGGGATGCTTTAGTTAGAGTATTAAGATATCTTAAATACTCAATGAAGTATGGTTTACACTATACAAAATATCCACCAGTTTGGAAGGATATAGTGATGCCAATTGGATTTCGAATGATACAGAAAAAGCAACAAGTGGATATGTGTTACACTTGGTGGAGCTGCAGTATCATGGAAATCACAAAAACAAACGTGCATAGCACGTTCAACAATGGAATCAGAATTCATAGCCTTGGATAAAGCTGCTGAAGAAGCGGAATGGCTAAAGAATTTCTTGGAAGATATTCCAATGTGGCCTCAACCTGTGACGGCCATATGTGTGCACTGTGACTGCATGACTGCTATTGGGAGAGCAAAAAGCCATATGTATAATGGGAAGTCAAGGCACATAAGACGAATACATAACACTATAAAAACATATGCTCTCGACTGGCATTATTTCCATTGATTTTGTAAAATCAAAGGAGAATATTGCAGATCAATTAAACAAAGGGTATACCAAAGGAGCAAGTGTTATATTTATCGAGGGGATGGGCTTAAAGCCAACACAATGAGAAGTAACTTAGCGGAAACCCAACCTAGTAATTTGGTAAATCAAAGTCTAGGTTCAATGTGGAAAACTAGTTGGGTGAAACTCAAAATAGAGCATAACGAGTGCTCATTCCTATGATAAGAGAAATTATGCTCTTTATGATGATAATGATGAATGATTGATCATCTTAATGACAAAATAGTATTTTACAATACTTATGAATTTTGTGTCACCTATATAGGAGTAATGTGGGGTCGCATTTATGAGAATTAAATGGCTAAATTCTCTAAAGCTCCTATGAATCCAGGATTGTTCAGGACCAAAATGAACACAACCGTATGAATCGAAAGATGTCGAAATTGAATATGTGTGATACTTATTGCCTAGATTTACAAAATATGATGAACAGTTCAATGTCTCCTATACACACTGATTCATCGGTAAATCCAGTAAGTATTTACTAAGGAAGGTTCAAGTCCAAAAGACACCTCTCCTGATGCATATCAATTTTAAGTTTTCTCCAGATCACGTTATGTACAGTATCACCCAATTTGCTATACAAATGTGGGGTATTGTAAGAGTTTGTATATCAAATAGTGATAGAGTCCCACATCTAAAATGTATAAGGAATGTGGAAGGTTATAAGTGGTATTCAAACACTTATATTAAATTGGAATGATAAGGCTTGGGCTTGGGCTGGGCTTTGATGCATGGCATGGATGTATGGTTGACATGATAATTAATATATATTAATATATATTAATTGGTCAAAAGATGGGCCTTGGGCCTTGGGGCTCTTGGGCTTTGTGATTAATTGGCCTCCTTGAAAACGTTTTTTCTTTTTTGATTTCTTGGATTTGATTTGCAGTTCAAATCAGAAGGATGCAATCCTTCAATCAATTAAAGAAGAGTCACACCATTTCATCATTAACCGATCCAACTGTCACTATATATATATAGAACAGTATATTTTGCAGAGGGATTAACTTTGTGAAAAACGTTGATTATCAAATCTGGTCTTTGAAAACGAATTAAAAAAGATATCAAGTAGATTCGCCAGGGGGTCGATTTCGGTGCTTAATTTCGACTTCAGATTGTTGAATCCTGGTGGCAGACGTCCGAATAACTACAAGCACAAGAGTAGGGACGAAATTCTACTATAGGACATAGCGTTACGCTAGCCTCAATCTTCAAGTCAGTGAGTTTGTTTAATTGATTTCGTTTACTTGCACTGTAAGTCTTGTTGTTGATTCTGTAAGTTTCTGTTGGTTTTGATTTGTGTTACGTTTTCAAGTTTCTGTTTAAATAAAATTATTATATTCGTTGATTGTTTCTGTAACATGAAGGATCTCTTTATGCCTTCAAAACATTTGTTGGTTACAGCTGAGCCGAGTTGATTCATAGCAATAACTGAAGAAAGAACTTAAAAGTTATGTAAATGTTTGTATAATGCAACTTTTGAAAAGCAAATTTTCATAGAAAATTATACCAGCCACAGTTTCTTGTTTTTTGTTTTGTTTTGTTTTGTTTAATAAACTATCAAACACAATTTCAATGTTCTCAATTCATTAAATTATGACTGGAGGTTCATAAAAACAAATAACCTATACCTTCAATAAAATTAAGACTGATTGGTTATGCAATTATTTAGAGAGAGAGTCTAATTTCGAAATCTTATGATATAAAAATTGAGATAAGCTTATTTGATTGACACATGAGAGGTATCTGCAAAAGGTAATTTAATGTCAAAATCAGTGAATATGTTTGGTCGTTATATAAATGTTGGCTAAATCATTTGTGGACAAAAGATAACTTTTGTTTAACTTCAGAGAATGTTTGTTTAAGAATTTCTTCGTGTCTGTGTTCTATGTTTTCAGTATGAATAAAGACTTCATTCGTAATAATGAGTCCATATCCATTTTAATGGCATGTGTCATGAGCTCGGGAGTTTTAGTTCTGGAACCCTTAACCTTCTCCATTTCTCTTTGGGCTTTCTATGGATAGAAAGTGATATGAAAATATGGTGATTTACAACTAAAGTTTATGGGACACGTGTCCAAATATCATTAGTGAACTTTCAGTTACAGATTGTGCTTCCATGGAGCACATTTTCCACTGTAAAATTTACCATCAAATATTCAAATATCATTAGATGTAGTTGTAATTAGGGGTGTCAAAACGAATCAACGAATCGAATTAGTATCGAATCCTAAACGAATCGAATCAAAATGTGATGGATTCGTATTCGATTCGTTTATTAAACGAATCCTAATATCAGGATTCGTATTCGATTCGTTTATTAAACGAATCGAATACGAATATTCGTTTATTCGTTTAGTCAATGATATTATTTAATAAAATAATTTACCACACTTGATTTACATTAATTCTTCATAAATATATACATATGAAATATTTAATTAATATATTTACTAAAAATATCTCACCAAATATTAAAAATATTACTTTTTATATGATAATTAGCTATAATTTCTCGAATATTAATTGAAAATTAACAAGAACTAGTAAAAAAAAATAATAAAACGAATCATAAACGAATAAACGAATCGATGAGCTTAAATTCGTATTCGATTCGTTTAATAAACGAATCGAATCGAATTGACCCATTTATTAAACGAATCCATTTTTTCAAACCCGTATTCGCTTTAAAGCGAATCGAATCGAACGAATAAACGAATCCCGACCCAAATTGCCACCCCTAGTTGTAATTATAGACACCTAACTAAAATATATTTATAAAAAGTTTACTAAACACGTTTTCATATTTAAAAAAAAAAATTTTGTATTTTGAAACGATATTGAAAACAACAATTAAAAACAATATAAAAAAGAGATTGATTACAGTGCCTTCCTGTTTGCCGAACCTGAAAATATCAACACAGCCCAATTTTCAGCTCAAGACTAGGACCCAGACCCAGACCCAAACCCAAACCCAAACCCAAACCCAAACCCAGACCCAAGTTTAACGTTTTTCGTTACATTGGTTGACCCGGTGACCCGAAACATTCCTATATAAAATGGACATCCAAGGTTTCATCAGAATCAGATCGTCAGGACTCGTTCTTTTTGTTTAATTAATTGGTCCCCAAGTTTCTTATTTCTTCTTCTATATATCAAAGCAAAACCCAGAGTCTTTAAAAATAAAACCGTTACAGGAACAACTGCAAAATCCAAAAATCCAAAAACAAAAACAAAAATTATACATAAATTGAGAATAATTACTAAAGAAATCAATCAAGGAGGAGCAAATCGAAAGAATGTTACTCCAACTTCCTCGCTTGACAAATTCTCTCAGAGAGCCGTTCGATATCGACCAGGCTTATCTCCAACGCAAAGCGATTCTCCAGAATCTTCAGAAGCCTCGCAAGTATGATTCTAAAAGTCCTCTCGATTTCAATCTCGTTTTATTTTATTATTTATTTTTAACATACTTTTGCTTACTAGTTGGTTGCCGAGAAAATGCAAGAAAATAAAGAAAAATCGAATTTTTTATTCAAGAAAGTGAAATTATTAACCAAATGGATTTTGAAAAGTTTCGAACAGTAATGTACACTTTTAGGTGTAAATCAGACATTGACTGTAAATTAGTAAGTTGACCGAAACTTGGATATAAATTGAATCTAAAAAATGTAAAATCATTAACATGAATTTGTTTAAAGTTTTTGGCCAAACATAAGCCAATCTTTGGTGGAAAAATAATAATATGCTTTGTATTTGTATTTGTATTTTTTAAAATTTTGAAGATTCTTTATTACTGCTTGGTTGCTGAGAAAATACAAGAAAATGAAGGAATATAGAATTGGTTGCTGAGAAAATACTAGAAAATAAAGGAATATAGAATTTCGACGTCAAGAAAGTGTCATTTGTCAAGTCAAATGGCTTCTTTATTTCTCTCTCTTTTGTTGCTTTGATTGCCGAACTGTTCTATACATTTTAACCTTTTTTTTTCCTTAAAAAAAAACTCTAAAGATTCATTTACTCATTGTTTGGATTGGAGAAAATGCTAGAAAACAAAGAAATGTAGAATTTCGACTTCAGGAACATGAAATTTGTTAAATAAAGCTTTTTTTTTTGTTTTTGACTTTTTGTTTTGTTCTAGCTTTGACAGAGGAACTGCGTCTACATTTTCAACTGTTTTTTTTTTCTTTTTCTTTTAACTTAATTTCAAAATTCATTAACTTACTGTTTGGTTGACACGATAAATTGAGAAATAAAAAAATTTTAACTTAAAGAAAATGAAACATATGGTTTTGTTCTGGCCTTTGAGTTGACTAGTCACAACTTTTATGTATGTTATATTATAGAAATACTTTCTTAAAGCTTTTAATTTTTTGATTTAGTACCACAAACTCTCTTGATGAATCTGAGACCGCGCGGAAGATAGTTTATCGATGGGAAGAAGGTATTGTAGCACTTATTTACTTATAATGATATCAATATGTATGTGAAATTGTATGTATTGGTTGAAATTTGATTCTTATTTTTCAATGTTGAATTGAATGTTGTGGAATAGCTTCAACCGAAGTGCGACAAGTTTACAAGCAATTTATTGGGGCGGTCATGGAGTTAATTGATGGAGAAATACCTTCTAAAGAGTTTGGTGAGGTGGCATTGGCTACTTATCGTCTTTTCGGTGGGCCAGCAGAGGAGGAGGATAACCGATTTGATAGAAACATTGTTGAGAAGAAGTAAGCATTTAATTTTCCAACTTTTGGTGGAAGGTTAGCAAGTATTTTTTTTTTTTTTTTTTTGCAATTGCGTTGGCTATAAGCATTTAATTTTCCAACACTTGATGCTCTGATCATTTGATAGAAGTGTGCCAATTATTTCCTTTTCTGCAATTGGTTCGGCGCATTTTGTTGTACAATTATGGTAATGAACCAAATGATTGAAGACTTAGGATTATCTGGTATAAAAATGTGTAATATGTAGAATTTATGTATTGGAAATGCTCTATGTAATGCGGATATTGGAAACGCCGACCGATATGGTATAATAAAGACGGTTTCCATAAGTGCTTAGATGTTTGTAATTGTTGCATTTTAATGCTTTCTACATTTGTGATTGAAGTAATAAATGGTGGAATGCAGGTCAAAATTGCAAACACTAATTGGACATGTGGTTTCTGACGCTAACATGCGTAAAGTTGCTTCTCTAGCACAAAGACTGTCAAAACTGCAGCCTAGTGAACATAATGTTGCTCTTTTTTCAAAAAGTCCTGAGAATGGACGTAGTGATGATTTTGAATTTGGCGTAGATATAGTGTTCCGAGAACCTGCTAGGTTTCTGGTTGATGGTTTTTTGGAAGATGGTGCATTAATGGGCGATGAAAGCATTGTACCTTCTTCATTTCATAAAGGGTGGTATGATGATAGTGATGCCATGAATTATAATTTTGCTCCGGAAAGGCGAAACTTCAATTTAAGTTGGTTAAGAGATGCATGTGATCAAATAGTTAGACAAAGTATTTCACAACTTTCTCGAGATGATCTAGCAATGGCCATTTGTCGAGTACTTGACTCGAACAAACCTGGTGAGGAGGTACTGGTTGGTAGTTATTCTTCTTATAATTTTGTTGATGCACATTTCAACACATCTTTCATGACAAATATGTTAGTAATTTTGTAAATTATTATGTAGATAGCTGGTGATTTATTGGATCTGGTTGGTGATGGTGCGTTTGAAACTGTTCAAGACCTTATATCAGTAAGAATGTATTATTTTCAAGTTTCTTGCATTCATCAATTATACTACTTATGAACTTCAACTCCCTCTTTGTTGTTTTATGTTTATTCAATATCCCATGTGTGTGTTCTCTTGAGGTTCCGTTATGTATGTGTTTTTATATTTTTTTAAAAGGTCAAATAGAGAATGTTTGGTCGATAATGTTTTTCAAGGCTATGTTGTCAAAGACGGTAAGCGGGGCAAGGCGTTTTGATAGTTCAACCGGCCCAAGCCCTGTCTTTGACTAGTCAAACAAACATAATTTTATATAATATATAAAGAATCATAACTTACAATAGCCAAGACGTCGGCCGCAGGCGGCTATTTGAAAAATCAGCCCAAGCGCCCGCCCAAGCGACGGTTAGGCAGTGCCTTTAACAGCGTAGTTTCAAGGATGATGGTGTATTTTTTGACATCCCGAATCCCGATGTATTGTTTCACTTTGTAAAGGAGGCCAATTTCTCTAAACTAGCTGCATCAATATTAATAAATTCAAAGCATATATTCCTATTTCATTTATTTTCTGTTATTATTTGCTTTTTGTATTTTTTTTTTCCAAATTAAGTAGTCAAATTCCAATTTTTGGGGTTTCGGTAATTAATTGATACCTGCATACTGCTTTGCAGCATCGAAAGGAACTCGTTGACGCCATACGTCATGGTATGCTGTTACTGAAATCTGAGAAGACTGCTTCGAATTCTCAATCACGCATGCCAAGTTATGGCACACAGGTTTGTCTCAATTATCCAAAAAAGGGTTTAGGTATTGAGCTTTAAATCACTAAATGACTAGATATTCAACAAGTGGTCACTTGCTGCTTCTCTTTTAGGTTACTGTTCAAACAGAATCTGAACGACAAATTGATAAACTCCGGCGCAAGGAGGAGAAGCGAAATAGACGTGGAGCTGAATATGGGGCTGAGAGTGATGTGTCTGCTACAAGTTTTTCTTCTTTACTTGAAGCAAGTGAGAGGAAAAGTCCATTTGATGATTTGATTGGATCTGGCCAAGGATCAGTTGCAGTTACCGCACTTCCTCAAGGAACTGTTCGAAAGCACCTGAAGGGGTATGAGGAGGTTATTATCCCCCCAACACCTACAGCACAAATGAAAGCTGGAGAAAAGCTGGTACCTCCCATCTGATAAGATATAGATTCCTATACATAATGATTGATTATTGATATTTTTGTTTGTTGATTGATGTCATTGATTTTTCTTAATTTCGAGAAGTTAGAGACATGCTCATCAATTTGAGGACCAAGATTTCCTAAGAAAAATAAAAGAGAGAAGTTAATTAGGATAAAGTTGAGTAGAAGATAAATGGCCCTTACCCCAAAAAAGAAGAGAGAAAAATAAAGGATAAATGGTCAGTAAACACTTTTTTTTAAGTGAATGTAATGCTGGAGTAGAACTTGGTTGCCGGTTTGTTTTAATTTTCCTTAGAAATTTTTGTTTAATCAATTATTTATAGTATTGAATCTCTTATAAAGGTTATTTTAATTTAAGGGTTTTTCTTCTGTTTCTTTTGGGTAAAATGTAAATAAAGAAGAAAAAAGTGTAAATTGTGGACTACTTGTCCACTGTTAATGGAAAAACTAAAAACTATACAAAAATCTTCTAATGAGATTTACAATGAAAGCTCAACCACCTTACACAAAGCTAATCCTGCCAATGTATTGCCCCTAAACCTCCTCCCAATTTACATGAATGAAGAAAAAGTAGGTATTTTGGAGCACTTTAGATTTTAAGCCCAACGAGGAGCGAAAAGACAAAACTATGCAATGATCCAACAATGTTAGTCTCTCTCTCTCCTCTTTTTTTTTTTTAAGAGTCTCTATCTCCCCCTCTTTCTTTTTTCCCAGCAAAATTTTTTCTTGCTTGCCAAATCTCCAAAATAGAGCTGAAACAGTGCAATTCCATAGGGTTTTCCCTTGATTCCTTTCATGAATGCAAAAATATTGATTGCCAAGAGCCTGGGACAGTCCACTTAATCTTAGATTCTTTACTTCTATTCCACAATCTTGAGGCCACTAAATGATGAAGGAAGAAGTGGGGTTTGTGTTCTTATCACTTATACTACGCATCACACACCAAGATGGGGAAGATTATGTAGATGAAAACTTTATTTTAATCCCTTCTCGAGTGTCTGCCGATATTGAAATTCTCCGTATCCTTTTCTGGTTTCTAGTATTCTATTTTAGTCATGGTACATTTAATCCTTTGCAATCCTGTCTTTGTGCCTGGCTGGTATTAAGGACATTTTTGCTCTTTTAATTGATCTCAACTAGCTATTCCATTTGTTTATCAACAAGTTTTTCCATTAGTTTATCAACAAGTTACCTAGTGTCTACTTACAAGGCAGGTGGACCGTAAAAGTAAATACACTCAAGAATTCCCATTCTTCATGTTGCGATAGCTGGCTTCCAAATACTTATGGTCCAAGTAATAGGCATTTCTATCATATTCTGCAGAATTGAACTTTGAAATGTCTCCTCTCCTGTACATGGTACTGACTTAATAAATCATGGATCATGTTCAACATGTTCTAGGACCTGAGGGAATCTTTTGTTTGCATCATCTTTGGACTCTGGACCTCTGGGATTAGGGTATTATGCAACTTGGGCATTGAATACACTATTTTGGTGGCTACTCTATATAAATCTAGATTCTTGCTTTATTGAGCCTCCATGTAAAAAGGGAAATTCACCTTTTTTCCCTCTTGAAGTATCAACGATTAGCCGATAACAAAGGTCAAAGGGTTAACTGCAAGAGGCAAAATTTATGTATATTAGCCAAAAATGGGCACTAAGGAGGAGATTTTGTCACTAAGGAGGAGATTTTGTATCTCAGTCTCGAAATCATGGGAATATCTCTCATCCACGGTTGATTATTATAGCTTCGCTTGCCAATGCCGTAGAGGGTTTACCTGGAATTTATAGTACCTTTCAAACGAGGCTTAGAGATAATGCTTTAATATGAAACAAACTGCTTAATAGACTGCGATAATAGAGTTTTTAACGGCTGTGGTGTTTATCCAGTTTTGGTTTGGGAAAAGATTAAATATTGGGTAGCTTATTGGGTTCATAAGAGAAATCATGGGAATTTCTCTCTCATTCATGGTTGATTATTATAGCTTCGCTAGCCAATGATGTAGAAGGTCTTCCTGGAATTTATAGGACCGTTCAAACGAGGCTTAGAGATAATGCTTTAGCTTTAATATGATCCAGTTTTGGTTTGGGAAAAGATTAAATATTGGGTAGCTCTTTGGGTCAATTCTTTTAAGGGATTGGTCTTCTCTTCAGTAGTGCTTTTAGTTTTTTGTATTGTTCAGTTTATTTTATTGGACATCTTGTCAGTTTAGCCTCTTCTTCTTCTTTTTTCCCCTCTTCTATCAATAAAGTTCATTGTTTAAGAAAATATAGACTGCAAGAATATGTTACCTTGTCTTTATACTAATGAAGTGTTGACCAAATGTAGTATGCATTGTTGCGTGATTACTTTTAAGGTTTTTGTAAAGCTAATCATCTCATTGCTTGTTTTATTATCTGTGTTACCTGATTATCTTTATGCTTCTCTTACTACATTTTTGTTCATTATTACATGTCAGATTGAAATAAAGGAATTAGATGAGTTTGCTCAAGCTGCTTTTCATGGCTATAAATCGCTGAACCGTATTCAGAGCCGGATATTTCAAACTGTTTATTACACAAATGAGAACATCCTAGTGAGTCATCTGCTCTTTATATGTTAAACAATATTGATAAAAGGATTTAAACCAAACTTATTTTCATGCATTTGCAGGTTTGCGCTCCAACTGGAGCTGGCAAAACAAATATAGCTATGATTTCTATTCTACATGAGGTGTGCAATCTCTGGGTGTACCTGAAGTTTTATGTTATATTTGGGATCTGAATTTCCCTTCTTTACTTTTTTTCTTTTTCTTTTTTTAATCTATTTATTAGTGTGATTATATGTCAGAACCCTTTACTATCTTAGTTGTATGGTTTCCAGAGGTTCTTGCGTTTACATTCAGTTCTATAGAGCCATCATCTTTGCTTAAATATTGGGAGATGCGAAGTTCTAGTTTTTCTAATTTTCTAACTATACAAAATAAAGCAAGGAGTTTTGGATATATTATTCTGTTGGTGTGGTGATTGATATTTAGATTTTTTTTGCTCTGATGTGGTACTGTTTTTTTGAAAAGTGATGTGGTACTGTTACATGTGGTATTTTCAGTCCCTTTTTTTTATAGGTGATATTTTCAGTCTTTTATACAAGCCTTCTAAAAATATAAGAGATTATATGCTGCAGGGACAGGGGTCCAATGTGGTATCTTTTGCTCTTTTGCTTGACTTCATATGGATATATAAAATTGTATTGTCTTTTGGTGTGGAATCTCTCTGTATTTGTATTTCTTAAAATTTTTGTAAGAACACATTTCAACTGAAGTAAAAATGACGAATTTGACTTTATAGCTATTTTGATTAATACAATTATGGATGTTTAAGTTTATATCATCAGTTTTGCAATCAGTCACATTAAGTCATATAAATTATCTATAGGATACTGTAGCATATGTATATATGATAAATTTATGCGGCCTATGAAAGCTGTTCTTTTGCAGATAGGACTGCACTTTAAGGATGGCTACCTGCATAAAAATGAATTTAAGATAGTTTATGTTGCCCCTATGAAGGTAAAATCCACTCTTATCTTACTGTGTTATTTATTTATTTATGGGGGATTATGGTGGATAATTGCTTAATCTACTCCTTGGTTTCCTAGGCATTAGCTGCAGAGGTCACAAGAACATTCAGCGAACGTTTGTCACCACTAAATATGACTGTGAAAGAGCTTACTGGAGACATGCAACTTTCTAAGAATGAACTTGAAGAAACTCAGGTTGCTTGTTAAATTAAGTATATTGGTTTGTAGTGGCTGTTTGTACTAGGATTAAAGGCTTCACCACAACTTTCTGGATGTACATTTTGTGAATCAGATGATAGTGACCACACCTGAGAAATGGGATGTCATTACTCGCAAGAGCAGTGACATGTCTCTCTCAATGCTGGTGAAGCTCTTAATTATTGATGAAGTGCATCTTTTAAATGATGATAGAGGCCCTGTTATAGAGGCACTTGTTGCACGGACCCTGCGTCAGGTATATAATTCAATTTATCATTGATTATACTATTGAATGATTATCAGTTGATTGATCTAAGCTGGACCATTGTAACTTATGGCTGTTGATGTTGATTTGGATGATTATTTTACATTTCAAGCCAAGAAAATGCACGCCTTTATTTAACCATTTCTCCTTTCTTCTTGGATTGGAATGTGAATTATTAATTTATATGTTGGTAACTCCGTGGTTTAACCCAATGCATCTGATGGTGCTATTAGGATTTTGCATTTTTATGATTCTTAAACTCATATCTTCCGTTTATTTTTGGACAGGTGGAGTCAACACAGAGGATGATACGTATTGTGGGCCTTTCAGCCACTTTACCAAATTATTTGGAGGTTTTTTTGGCCATTTAATTGGAATCAAGGATTTTGGTTCATTTTACTGTGATTGCGTTGATGTCACCTTCGCTTTCAAAGTTTTTATTATGTATCTTTTTATGTTGCCTAGGTTGCACAATTTCTGAGAGTGAATCCAGAGATGGGCCTCTTCTTCTTTGATTCTAGTTATCGTCCCGTTCCTCTTGCACAACAGTATATTGGAATCAGTGAGCCAAACTTTGCAGCTCGAAATGAATTGCTGAGTGAAATATGCTATAAGAAGGTTTTCCTGTAGAACTGGGATCTCTTATATGTAATTGAGGTTCTTTTTTTATGGTAATTTATTGAATTGATGATTCTCTTGTGCTGCTAGGTTGTTGATTCGTTAAGGCAAGGTCATCAAGCTATGGTATTTGTTCATTCACGGAAGGATACAGTGAAAACAGCACAGAAACTGGTAATCTTTGTCAATCTGTTTTATTTTGTGTGTGAATGAGTTAATGTATAGGTTTTAGTAGAGCTTTTACTGTGCGAAGAGACATCAATACACATACATGCTAATCGTACATACCTATATTTCATGTGAACAGGTTGAACTTGCTCGAAGGTATGAAGATCTCGAGCTCTTTACCAATGATTCACATCCTCAACTTTCCTTATTCAAGGTGAGAAACATGAATGCTTCACTCTTTTTGGTTTCCCTCATTTGAATAGTTAACTTTTTGTCATAGATTTCCCATTCTATGCATTTCAGAGGGATGTTATGAAGTCCAGAAACAAAGATGTTATTGAGCTTTTTGGCCTTGCCACTGGTGTTCATCATGCTGGGATGTTACGTTCTGATAGAGGTCTGACTGAGCGTCTTTTTTCGGAAGGACTATTGAAGGTATTGCTGCTTCAACTTATTACTTATGGATTTTGGCCAAAATAATAATATGATGTTTTTTTTTTCCTGTTTCAGGTGCTTGTTTGCACTGCCACATTGGCATGGGGTGTAAATCTGCCTGCTCATACGGTTGTGATTAAGGTCTGTGCAAGTATATTTTCTTGAAAAATATATGCTTTATTGGAAAGAAGTTGAAACCAGGTGCAAGGAACTTGGGATATATTATTCACATGTGAATGAAGTACATCCAATCTTATATGTTGTTATTTTTGTCCATGCATTAAATATATTTGATATATCTGGATATTTAAATCCAACAAAGAGAAAGACGAGAAGAAACTACTATGGGTAAAATCTTACCTGGGGTTGACTTTGATCATTGCTTTACACTACAATACATTTTTACCTTGTTTTTAAAATTAAAAGAGAGTTGAGTATATTGTTTTTTTTACTTCACTTATTTAAGAAGTAAAACCAGTCAGAAGTATGATTGCTTGACAGTTAAATTTGCTCAACTAGCCCTTTGAAATCTGCACGTGAGAACCTTTTCTCACCAAACTTAGAATTCTGTGGCTTTTTTAAGCAGATAGCTGGGGTATGAAGATTTTAAGTTTATGAGCTTATATTGTCCTGAAATTTTCTTGCTTCTTTGTTTTGCCTCACTCTGTTAGTTTTAATTTGTCCTGTGTCATCCTTCAGGGGACCCAGTTATATGATCCAAAGGCCGGTGGGTGGCGAGACCTGGGTATGCTTGATGTTATGCAGGTTGACTTAACTTCCCTTCAGAAAACATACAAAATAAGTCGATACTAGATTTTGACTTGCTGTATATCTGTCTTCCATGTTCTCACTGAATTTATTTTTAAGATCTTTGGAAGGGCTGGAAGACCTCAGTTTGACAAAAGTGGTGAAGGCATCATAATCACTTCTCATGACAAATTGGCTTACTATCTCCGGTTGCTGACAAGTCAACTCCCAATAGAAAGTCAGGTAAGTACATGTATTTTGATTGTTTTCAACATCTATACCATTATGCTAGATTTATCATTTTAGGTTCTATAACATTTGATTGTCTTTTTTATCTGTTTGTGCGTCTTTCTTTGTGTGTTCTTTTTTGTTTTTTGTGTGTTCCAATGTTGGAGAGAGAATTTCAGGAAAAAAGTGACTTTGATTCATTAACTTAACTCTAAAGAATTTTTCCTTTGAATTCAAGAGACTCCTTGCACAGGCTTACTTATTTTTTATTTTTCAGAAAAAAACTCAGGATACTGAAGGTGCAGAAGTTTTGAATTGTACACTATGGTCCACTTATCTTTTGTGTTCTTATCACCCCTTTTCATATGTTTAAAGATTACTCCAGTCCTGTATGGCTTACCTGTGTAGTGGAATTAATTACTTTGTGCTGTCTGTATACTTCCAAAATCATTGTCATGCTGATGCAAATTATCTTTTGGTTATAAATGGATGTTTTTCTATTCTAGTCTTCTGACATTTGGTCAGATGTACTTACTAAGCCTTGGTTTCCTATGATTATGCTTAAGATCTCTTTAGTGCTAATTTTTTTTTTTTTTTTGGGGATAAGATGCTAAAAATCAGGCACTGGCTTTGTTTTGATTGTTTAGGTTATCAAATATATATATTTAAATCAATTATTGCGTCTGAAAAGTTTTTTTATGCTCAAATAAATCAATAAAGAATACTGAAAAGAGGATAAAGCTCTTGGTCACAGAACTTACAAAAAGAGAGAGAATCCTACAGATATATTTTTCTGATGGCACCTGGTCCCCACTTGGCAATTCGGTATGAACAGAAGATGTGGGTATTTTGTTGTTATCTATCTATTTAAGTTGGGTACTAATTAGACTGAGACATGGTATATGATTGCACTTCATGATCCCTGGTTAGGTGGATTGGGATCAACTTTCTTGTTGAGGTTTTATGTGGTTTCTGAATAGGATTAAATCAAAAAGTATTATAAATTTCGTGTTGTGAATTTAAATGCGTAAGATTTCTTCTGAACTTTACATCTTTTGACGAATCCTAAGGATATAATATAAAATACTCTTCTCTGATTGTTTACATTTTATTTTTATTTTTTATGTTTGCAGTTTATTAGTTCCTTGAAAGATAATCTAAATGCAGAGGTGGCATTGGGTACAGTGACCAATGTCAAGGAAGCTTGTGCATGGCTTGGTTATACCTATCTCTCTATCAGGATGAAGCTAAATCCTTTGGCATATGGTACAGGATGGGACGAGGTATGGTTTATGCATTTCTATTTTCTGTAAATGTTGTGCCTGTTGATGTAACTGTACTGGATTAACTGAGCTAGATGAGAGATTTTTATGTGGTTGCTTAGGATCTATTTTACTATGTTGTTGATATCTTCCCCTCTCCCTCAGCTTATTTTACTTCTGCTGTCAATGAATTAGTTCACCTATGTGAAATCAGAATTATGGTTCAATTTATCTAAAATTATCCACTGAGGAGTCCAAAAGATTGCTTATCTCATCATTTATAGACGCTAAGTCGCAAGCCGTCATGGGATACCTTTTTCGGGAAGAAGAAATTTCCATACTCCTTGGTCTTTCAGATGTTTAGCCATATGATTGAGGCATCTAATTTTCCCTCGACTCGGTTACTTTACCAAGAGTTATAGAACATACCAGAAGTAGATGATAATTTTGGGCCTGCTCATTATAATAGATACATGAGGAAATCACAGTTTAAAATAAAAAATGAAGGCATGTTCATGATCAGGTCTATGATGGCACATATCACCAAGAGCATTGTTTAAAAATACGGCTGAGGCGGCCGCCTATTTCGGTTTCTAAGAGGCGGCCGCCTCAAAGCCTGTGAGGCGGCCGCTTCATGCCGCATCAGTCCGAACAATTATTTATTTATTTTTTTTTAATTTTTTCATTAAACGAAGACGTTTTGGAATACCAAAACGTCGTCGTTTCATTAACATTATAAAGAAAAAAAATTAAGGGTCTCGGCTACTCTGCGTTTTCGGCTCCTCTGCGTTCTCGGCTACTCGGCGACCTCTGCTATCTCGGCTCCTCTGCTTTCTCAGCTACTCGGCGACCTCAGCATCCTCTGCTTTCTCGGCAACCTCTGCTTTCTCGGCGACCTCTGCATATCTCGGCGACCTGTGCTTTCTCGGCGACCTCTGCATATCTCGGCGACCTCGGCATCCTCGGCTTAACTGGTCTCTCTCGGCATCCTTGGTTTTTTTTTTTTTTTTTTTTTTTTATTCCTTTGCATTTCTGTTTATCAAATAGGTTGATGGAAGAGTATGAATAAGGTTGAATTGATTAGGTTGAATTGATTAGGTTGAATTGATTTAGACTTGGTTTCACCTCTGCTTAACTGCTTAGGTTGAATTGATTTAGATAAAATCAGTGATTAAGAATTAAATTGGATGTAACAATTGAATTGGATGTAATTTTTTCAGTAAAATGTCGAATCGAATAGATCTGGCCTATTTTTTGAACATACTATGAATTATGAAGAAAGTAATGTATTTTGGATTACTTATCAATAGTTTTTTGAACATACTATGAATTATGAAGAAATGAATGTATTTTGGATTATTTTTCCGATTTTCGGATCGAGGCGCCTGCCTCACCGCCTCGCGCCTCAATGGCCGACCGCCTCAAGGCGCCGCCCCGTATTTTTAAACATTGACCAAGAGATTTTAGTTGGTACAAGTTGTTGCAACCGATTACCGTCCTTTGTTTTTTTTATTCAAACCAAACTCCCTCCCCACACATTTGAACCATGAGGTCCATGACCTCAAGTACAACTTCAAGAGTTATACGAATTGCACCAACTAGCATTCCCAATTGTATGGTGTTTAATGGAATTTGTGTGAATATATTATCTCAATTCTGAATATGGTCTTTGAGTCTTTCAACTCTTGGAATGATGAGAGATTTGACTATCATATTAATACTCGTTATATCAGGTCTGGGTGATAAGAAATTGCTCCTAAATATTAAACTACTCTATTTAAGGGCAAACAGCCACATGCGGCTCTTGAGCGGTGCCTTAGGTATGATAAGTTATGATTTCTTGTATATTATATAAAATTTTATATGTTTGACTAGTCAACTCAATCTTTGACTGATCAAAGGCGACGCTTGAGCTGATTGAATTATCAAAACGCCTTGATCCACCTACCGTCTTTGACAACATAGATATTGTTGAAAGATTGAATGTTCTTTATTTTAATGTGTAAAAAATAGAGGGAATCCTCTTTTTCTATTTAATGAATAAAAACAGCATAGGCTTTATATAGTCTAAAGGAAATTAGATCTACCCTTAATTACCCTTAATTACATGATTTCACCATAATTATATAATCAAATCTTAGAGATTATTGCCATAACCTTAGAGATATTTTCTTAATTCTAACACTTCCCTTCAAGCAGGAGCATATAAATTATATGCACCAAGCTTGTTACAGATAAAGTCAATACGAGGATTTCGAAGAGACTTGGTAATGATGTCTGCTAATTGGCCTTCTGAGTTGATAAAACTAGTCACTATGCATCCAAATAAAATTTTGTCTGATAAAGTGACAATCCACCTCTATGTGTTTGGTCCTCTCATGAAACACATGATTAGTGTTGTTTGATTATCACAGATTAGCTTTGTTAACAATAATCAAGTAGCCAAAAATATTTATGCTAATTTATTAACACACCATAATACATATTTATAGATTAGGGTTAGGGATTACTAAAATATATGTCTTGTGACTAATATACCCCTTTGTATATAGATACTCTCGTTCAACACTCCCCTTTAAGCTGGAGCATAGATATTTATCATGCTCAGCTTGTTACAAAGATAGCTAACCCGACTACTGACAAGAGCTTTAGTAAGAAGATCAGCTCGTTGCTCTCTTGTCCTGATATGTGCCAATGAAATCAACACTCCTTATAGTTTCTCCCGAACAAAATGACAGTTTACTTCTATATGCTTTGTTCGTTCATGATAGACGAGGTTCTTTGCAATGTGAATAACTGCTTGATTATCACACCACAATCTGATAGGAAGTGAACTGATAATCTTGATTTTTTAAGTAGATGATGAACCCATATCACTTCACAGGTAACTTGTGCCATAGCTCGATGCATTAGATTGCCTCCAACAAAGAGACAATATCCTGTAGTTAACCTTCTATCTAGTGGAGATTTCGCCCACTTTGCATCTTAGAATCCCTTCCTCAACTCGACAATGCCCATGGTTTCTATAAAAAATCCCACTTCCAGGAGTACCCTTTAGATATTTAAGAATATGTAGAACAACGTCTTAATGAGTAGTTCTAGGAGAGGACATGAACTGACTCATTACACTTACTGGGAAGGCAATATCTGGATGTGTCACTGTGAGATAATTCAACATGCCAATAGTTCTCCTAAACATCCCGACATCTTCCAATAGTTCTTTATCATCAATATCTAACTTCACATTTGGTATCATGGGCATAACACACGGTTTGGCTTCCAGTAACCCTTTCTTAGTAAGTCCAATACATACTTCCTTTGCGATAAATAGCTGCTATTATTTGTGTGATTATTAAGTTGTAGAAGTTTCGCATGTTGTCGAACTTGATTAAACAATGTTTATTGTATGACTTGGGTAATTGGTATCTCCAATGCTCTAAAACGCGCTAGGTGCTACCGCGCTAGTCTGGTGGCAACTTAACGCCTAGCTTCTAGGCAGAGCCTAGACAATTCCTCCATCGGTAGAGAATTCAAAATTAGGGATTTAGGTTAATTTGGGGATTTTTTTGTTTTGGGAAAATTTGAACAAATTGATACTAAAGAAAAGTGGTTTGGGTGCTACGGAAGGTTTCTAGATGATAAAATTTGATGAGAAACCATCAAGAGTTAAAGCAATTAGGGGTTTTCGGAAATTATGGTTTATGTTTTGAACAATTGGGGCTTTTTGAAATTTATGAGATAGAGAGTTGATTTTGTAAAATTCGGATTAGGGTGTGAAAATCGACTGGCAACATAATTGCAGCAAAATGGATAGAAAACGCCGGCCATTTCGACGCACCGCCTACTCCAACAATTTAGTGATAGGCACAATGGATAGGTTGCCAATTGAGTGTTTTTTTTAATAGTTAAAAACTAATTAAATATTAGAAGTTACTTAATTAGTTAATAAATTATAAATTTGATTAAAGTAAATAAATTTTAGGGCTTATAGTGATATTAAATAATTAATTGTTACTTGGGCATATTAATTAATAACTAATTATCTATTAGTATTTAGTAGTAATTACTAATTAAATTAATTGATTCATTCTTAGTAGGATATGACTTCTTCTTCTGCGGCCTCTAATTTGGGGTGTAGTCCTGTTCCTAAACGGAACTCAAATGATGTTGGATGGGAGTACGGGGCTTTGGTGGATCCGAATAACTTGGATAAAGTTAAATGCAAGTTATGCTCAAACACTTTTTCTGGAGGAGTTTACAGAATGAAAGAGAACTTGAAGAAGATTTTGATATTTAATTAGTTTCCCTAAACCTCGGAAAAGTGCTAGGAATGCCGAATACAGAGAATTTGATGAAGAAGATTTTGATTCTGATGAAGAACCTAAGGATAATGAGTTTGAACCGGATGAAGAAGAATTAGAGGATGATTAGAAAAGATTTAGTAACTTTAACTTTGTTAAAGGATGAGGAACTTTAACTTTAACTCTAATTTTGGACTTAATTAAAGGATTTTTGATGGATTGACCATGGATTTTGATGTTTGATATGGTTGATTGAGTTTGAATTTTATATTTTATTATATTTTGATTAAATTTATATGATTTGGATTATTTATGATGTTGGAAAATATTAGGTTTTAACTGTTTGCCGACTAATTGCCTAGGCCCCGCTTAGGCGCTAGGCGCTGGGTCGTCGCCAAACTAGCGCCTAGCGCGTTTTAGAACACTGGTCACCATAACTTTGCTCCGCCTCGATAGGACTCAAAAAGTATAATGATGAATTGAGCTCAGTGTTTCTACCCCTTCAGTTGTGCCTTGAGATCTGTGTAACCAGTAGTAGATAAGTAGTTTACTTGTTAACAATAGATCTTCCCTTCAGTAGTGATTTAAGTTTCATGCGTTGTTCTGTTTTTAGTTTTGTTTAGATTCTTGGACATCTCGTCCAGTTTAGCTTTTCTTTTTTGCATTTTTTTTTCCTTTTTCAATAAAGTTTCTCGTTTTAAAAAAAATGTCTTACCTTGTCAAATAACTGGTGATGCATAAAATTACTGTTGGTAAACACATGCCTTTTCCACCAATAAGCATAATCATCCTCTCTCGATATTGGCCTAACATGGTTCTCAAAGTTCTTCTCATGTTTATATTGCTTGACAACTTGTTGTTTTTACACGAAATCCAATACTTCTGTATTTGGCAGGTCATTGCAGATCCTTCTTTGAGTTTAAAACAAAGAGCTCTTGTAACGGATGCTGCACGTGCACTTGACAGAGCTAAAATGATGCGGTTTGATGAGAAAAGTGGCAACTTTTACTGTACAGAGCTTGGTCGCATTGCAAGCCATTTTTATATTCAATACTCTAGTGTTGAAACATACAATGAAATGTTGGGACGCCACATGAATGACAGTGAGGTTATTGATTATGATCTCACACTTTCATAATGTTCTCATCCATTTATTTTTTAATTTATTTTTTGTTAAGTTTCTAGATAATTCTAATATTTTGAATATCTTTTTCTATAAATAAAAAATTAGAAATGCAGGCGGGATGTTGAGAATCCAACCGTTGCTTCTTATATTATTTCTTAGTTACAAGTGATTATTATATTTATTTTTGTTTATCCAGTATTTTCTTTTTGTCATATTAGTGCCTTGCTGCTGCCATCACAGGTAATTGAAATGGTTGCCCATTCTTCTGAGTTTGAAAATATTGTTGTTCGAGATGAGGAGCAGACTGAGTTGGAGACGTTGGCACGCACATTGTGCCCCTTAGAAGTTAAAGGGGGTCCTTCAAACAAACATGGGAAAATTTCAATTCTTATCCAGGCATGTCCTCTTGCTTAGCATCAGTTGATGAAGTTTACTGATTTCCAAGTAGAACAAATGATCACTTTCCAACCAATATGTTTATTCTCTAATTTTCAGTTGTACATATCTCGTGGGTGGATAGATTCCTTCTCTTTAGTCTCTGATGCTGCATATATAAGTGCAAGTTTGGCTCGTATAATGCGGGCTTTATTTGAGATTTGCTTGCGTAAAGGGTGG
>SKCR01004550.1:0-27941 GCA_019454045.1 Zanthoxylum bungeanum | reverse complement strand
CCAAGGTTTGTGAAATATTGAAAGGATAATTGACATATCCCAAAGTGACTACCATTTGGATATGGAAGACATGAAGGAATTAAAGAAAGGGCGAGGCTCTCTAACTTTAAAAATATTTGTCAAAGTTATGTTCACTACTAGTATTGAAATTGGATTTTAAATACTTAGTGTGGTACATAAAATATATGTATTGATGTTCAGAATCTGCTTTGAGCAGGATACTGACTTCAAGCTGAGATTGCTCTGCGAATCGGAAACGGGAAGAAAGTCGCTGTTTCGACCGTAGATACCTAAGTTTAGGAACTACCTTTGGGTATATACTTAAATTAGGAACTGTTATAATGTAACTAGTTTGACTAGAGACATTATCTCTATATCAGTGTTTAATCCATTGTGGATAAACCTTTATATTCTAGAACACTAAGTGTTTCATTATATAAGATGATACTGAGATAAACACATTAGATGTGAATAACAAATTTATATTTTGAATATAATTAAAATCTCAAACATATAAAATGACAAATAAATAGCTCAAATTGATTTGATCAATAGAGACTTATTTGTGGCATTGTTGTCTGGGACACAATTATACAAGACTCGTATATCCACACTTTTGAACAGTGGGTACTAGGACTGATTTGACTATTCAAATAAGGTATGCGAATCTAGTTTATTAGGTAAAGTACCTAAAATACTATTTACTTGGTAATAGTAAAAGGGCCACCGATCTGTTAGCCCTATTCATGGTGAAGTTAGTGGGCCCATATCTAGCTAGGCTAGATGTGAACATGAATATTTCGTGACCTTAACGGATGTGGCATCTCGTTATGGTTATGTGTTTCTTTTGAAGAACACAAATCACAAACTTTTAGAGTTTCGACACGAAATAGACAAACAGATCGGCTATAGTATTATACCGTCACGGTAAGACCGTAATGAAAAAACTTAAGCAATAAGTTTCTTATATACTTGAAAGAGTATAGTATTCTTTCAAATGAGGACTCCTCCCGGAACACGTCAAAGTGACGGTGTGTCCGAACGGATTCTGAATCATGTTAGACATGATAAGGCTAATCATGAGTCACTCTGAGCTACCATTTCCTTCAACGGATAAGTTTTAACAGTGCAATAACTTATTTAGAATAAGTTCCATATAAATCTGTTTGACAGATGTCATATAGGATATGAACAGGAAAGAAACGGGGTTTCTCATTTCTAGTAATTTGGGTATGCCAGGCATAACATTTGGATGATACCAAACTAAAGACCCAAATTGGATAAGTGCCAATATAGGTTATCCTAAGGGAAACCATAAGTATAGTACTTATAATCTCACATGAGAACAATGTGATTGTTGCTCACCATGCGGTTTTTCCTGAGAGGAATACCGATATGCAGTGGTCAGTGGGAGGATAGTGATACTCGATGAAAATCGGAGTAATACTGTTCAAGGCACGAAGTCCTTAATGGAACACAAAATAGTTCATCAATGATGAATCTATACCATTAATCTTCAAATACACAAGACACTCGTAGATCGGATAGAGTCAGAAAACAACCTAGGGTATGGGTTTCTGATCTACCTCATAAAGATGTCAATCTTATGAAGGTATATCCGCCGACTACGTTTTGGGGAAGTGATACGAGGTATCGACTCCCTATTATGGCAAAGTGCCATGAATCCGAAATGGATTCCATGTTTAACAACTATTTTGGATACTAGTTGTTGTACCACAAGGCATTGTGCCTATTGGTACATTAAACGTCTTCAAGGAAGACATACATGGAAGGCAACATACCAACGTACAAAGCTGGGCTTTTGACGGAAAGGTATCGTTATCAACATTGTGTTAATAACGGTTCAACCTTTTACCTGTTGCCATAGTAAATCCATTTTGAAGATGCTTGTTGATAACTGCATATTTCATTTATGAAATGTGTCAGTTGCAGATCAAAATCGCTTTCCTGAAAAGGAAACCTTTTGGAGGATGCTTACAACATCCTGACGATTTTCTATAACCGACAAAAAGTTTGCGGGTTATTCGATCCATGTTTGGATTGAAACAAGCATAAGGTTCTTGGAACTGTCGTTTTGAAATAATCATAATAGTTTATGATTTGACTCAAAACGAAATATTCTTGTGTATATAAGGAGGTTAGTGGGAGAGTGCACTGACATGAATGTCATGTAAAATAATGATAATATGTCATTTCTTGGAAATGAAATTCCCATAAAGCAATCGGTGAAAGCTTGGCTTTCATAAGAAATTCTCCGTAGAATTTTGGAGAGTAACAACCTTTATTCAAGGAATAAAGATCTACTACTGGGATAGATTTGGAGTTGTTAACACTCTCTGGAAAATTGTACATTTAAAATGTACTTGATATTGGTGTCTCTTACGCTTCGAGCATATGAGTCACAATCGGGTCAATCCAAGTGATAGTCACTGGATTGAAGATTAAGAACATCTGTTAGTATCTGAGAGAACTAAATATGTTGTCTTAAACTATGGAGATGGACAACTTGAAGTGACTGGGATCACTGCTGCAAGTTTCCAAACAATTAAATAATACGGTACTATAAAGTTTGAAAAACGGGACAGTAAGCTGGAAATATTCCGAGTAAGATAACTGTTGCCGAATAAACAACAAATTCGGATTATTGCTGTAGCTGAGGCAGCAATAGAAGCCATTTGGATTGATAATAAATCTAATTAGATTAGATATAGTTCTGTTAGCGGCTAAGCTAGGCGTCAGCACAGGCTAAAGAATTAATGGTCTCATCGACGATCCAGATATATACTTCTATATCATCTGATTCGTTCGGATCATACATCGTGGCGATGTGATGATCGTATAAATCGCATCAGAAGATAATTATGCAAATCCGCTGACGAAAACCTTTCCTCAGCAATTTGAGCGAATTGTACATAGTTCGGGTGTTAGACACTCGAGTGACTGGCTATGTGCCAAGTGGGAGATTGTTGGATAATATGACCCATAGCGTCACTATTTGTACAGATCACGGTGTTGTTGTACAAATTAACTATGTGACAAGGAAATTGCACTCTCATCATTTGTGATTAGATCACTATAAATGTATAAATGAAGAGAGGTCCATATGATTAGTTCCTGGTTTGAGATGATATGAGACAGTATCAATCCCCGAAGGATTAATCATTAAATATCCCTAGCCGGAGTATTATCGAGACTGGACATCGATAATGCGAAATAGGCTAGTATTGCACTTGTGCGCGTTGTGAGGGCACAACGGCATAGTTCTCATATATATAAGTATTGGATACTTATGCAAGTGCGATAGGAGGTTGTGTTTCACTGATGGTACGGGAAACAGCTTCGCTCTGGATAGACCCCTTGGAATCCCATTGGTATTATGACTATGTGTCTATGGGAGGCCGAAATCAAGGTAGGTGTGTATAGTCTTAACCTGAGACTTGCATCGCTAATACTTACGATAATCGGAGACTTTGGTCTTGGTGGTACATGGCTTTAACCGGTTCTGCTCGTACACCACTTCTGGTTTATCAGAGAGTCGTAGTGTATTGGGTGTGATGTTCAAGACGGAAGTATCACTTCAGTCATATTGGATATGATGTCACGCAGGATACGGTACTAGTGCTCTTAAGTGTTGCGCAACCATCGGGATATTATGACTAGGTCATGCATATCCGATTATAGAGACTAGTTACCAGACATCCGACATGTGCTTCGGACGGGGCAGACACTTATCCAGCCCCAGCTCTAGCACGTGACTATCCGATCCTGGGCCGATATGCACAATACTACGGTATACTACGCTTGATACAGATCTATATATTCCTGTAAGAATATTTCTGGAGAATTGGGTAGGCATGGCGCTTTGCTAGAAGCCAACCTTGTCTTGTAAATCGGTATAAATGTAGTACGAGGTACTTACGTGTTCGGATAATCCGACGACCGTATTTACTGCCAACATATCCGGAGATCTCATGGGTCGCTTCCGGAAGATTCACCGATGATGTATAACTCGCACTTTAATTAATCTGGGATTAATTAGAAGAGAGAGAAAATTAATCTGGGATTAATTGCAGAGATATTTTATCTAGGATAAAATATTAATTAAAGAGAGAGAACGATTAATTTGGAATTAATCGATAAAATAATATATTCGATTATTATAAGAAATTGGATTTCGACGCGGAATTAAAATTAGATTTTAATCGGGCGAACGAATTAATTTAGAATTAATTCGTTAGCGACGTAAATAGTGATTTCGCTAGGCGTAATCATTTAATTACGACGCGACGGAAAATTCGTTAATTTGGAATTAGCGAACCCGAGCCCGAGAGTGATTGTGAGCGCATTCGCATTTCGAATTCGAGCGCGGCACGCAAGTCACATCAAGCGTCAAATCGTTAGTCACATCATGCGTCAAATCAATTGTCACTTTGAGTGATGTGACTTGACAACATGTCACTTTATTAAAGTGATGTGATGTGACTTAAAGTAAAAGTAGAAGTGATGGGTGAAAAGTTGATTGAAAGCTTTTTGCTTTTTGCTTTTGGCTTTTGACTTTTGGTATTTTGGAAAATTGAAAAGTTGTATATGGTTTATTTTATTTTTTGAAAATATATAAACCAAAATACATTTTTCTTTTCTTACCTCTCTCTCCACTTTCACGGTTTCACACGTGAAACCCTTTTCCCTCTCTTTTTTTCTCTTCCTCTTCTCACGGCTTCAAGCCGATTTCTTCACAAATGTTTCTGGTTTGACCGAATCAAGGGGAAGCAAGGAAGAAGACATAGTGCTAGCACACCATGAGTGATACATAGGTGATAGGGAAACGAATTTATGAGCTTGGAATCAATTTTTGAAGCTTGGAGCTCGGAACTTCCATGGTGTTCATCAATGGCCGAATTTAGAAGGCATCAAAACAGCCCCAACCAAGCATCATAGCAGCTCAATGGAGTCCAAAACCGAGCTTAGAGGGAGGCAAAAACGCAACTTGTTCTTCCTAGCATCAAACCCATCATGTGAGTATGTATTCTGCCTTACTCCTTTGTGTATTCACTCGTTTTTATGCATGTTTGTGATACTTGGGACTTGATTGAAACTCAACAATTACATGCTCATGCTGTAAATGAAAACACACAAAATTTTATTAATTAAAGAAAAAGTAAACACAAGAAAACTTAAATAAATACACAAGACACTTTCCTTTAGGTTTTCATGGAGAAATTTCTCCAAAGAAAGCATGAAAAATTTACAAAGTTTAGCTTGGTATTTATAGGCAAATCTAAAGGCTTCCACTAATTACTCCACCAAACATGGCATCGAACATGGCACCAAACATGGCACCAAATTGTCCACCAAACATGCAAGCATGTTGGTGGAAGTTTGACAATTTTTTTATTTTTTCATTTTATTATTTTTTTATTATGAAAATTATTTTAATAATTACACCTAACACACTTACGAATATTTTATCAATTTCGGTCATAGAAACTTCAGAATTCGAAATTATTATGAACTTCAAAGTTGTAGATTTTTTAGTCTTCTTTAATATAGAACTTGAATAACCTCAATCCGATGTCAGAGTAAAACGTTATGGTCAAAATACGACAATTGCGCAAAGTTGGAATTTCCGAAATTGTACTTCGTTAGAATGCCATTTCAAGTTTCCAATCTCCAAAATCAAAATATCAAGTCCAATTTTTGCCCTTATTTGACCCACATTTCGTCCTAAATGATTCCATTAAGTCCCAAATTTATTTTATCTGTAAAATAAACTAAAACACTTCAAAACATTCATCAAACACGAGAAACTAAACAAAATAATAGGTAAAAGTGGTGGTAAATATTTTTATATTTTCCGCTCATCATACCCTCAAATCTAACATTTTACTTGTCCTCGAGAAAAACAACAAATAAAATTCAATAAACAATTAAAATTAAATTATGCCACTTTCGTAGGCATCACGGTTGCATTTAGCGTATGCAACAAGCCTTTAAACCCTTAGGTCTCCCAAGTGGACGAGTTGTAGTCTCGTGAGGGCTTACAGTGACGATACCCACAAACGTCAATCTAATGCTTACCAAATAAGTAAATTCTCCGATTATTTTAATCATTCTTCATATACACAACCAACAAGGTATTAATCAAATCATTGTGCCCACAATATTCATAAGTGTAGTTGAAAAGAGAGTAATATTTTTGACCTAAAGTTATATCAGAATTCACACCTTTTTAGAAATTGATTTTTTTTTCTTTTTTTTTTTATATACAATATCTTCCATCCATGTAACGAGCTTTGGGTCAGTGACTCCTAAGCCAGTTGTCTTTAGGGCACTAGGTGTAAGACACCCTTACAGACTTAATTACTCGGATTTCAGATATCTCTTTTTTTTTTTTTTAAATAAAGAAAACAACATCTTCAATCCATATAACGAGCTTTGAGCCATTGACTCATAAATCATTTGGCTTTAGAGCACTAGGTGTAAGACACCCCTACGGACTAATTACTCGGATTTCAGATGTTTCTTTTTATTTTTATAATATCTTTGATCCATGTAGGGAGATAGGGAGATTGGGCTAGTGACTCTCAAACCAGCTGGCTTTAGGGCACTAGTTTTAAAACACCCCTACGGAATGACTCGGATCTCAGACGTTTGTTTTTATACATAATTTTTTTTCTTTTTTTTTTTCCTTTTTTTCATTATTTTTTATAATTCCTCCAATTAAACTAGAGCACTGAATATTACAAAATTTTCAAATACATCTCATGGCTTTATGTTACCATGCATGTTGATAATTCCTGTCAATTGAGCATATGAAGATTCATTTTAATCAGTTTTATGGAGAATTCACAAATTAAATAATTCAAAAGGAAATAAACAAAAATTAACTTGTTCCGAAATAGGTTGAGATACGTCTCAGGAGTGGAAATTCCTTACACATTTATCTCACACCAATTTCACCTAATTAATCAAGTTTAAAAAAAAAACAAAAAAACAAAAAATATTTTTTTAATTTTTGTAAGAAATTAATTAATTTTTTTTGAATTTTTTGAAAATTTTTGACTAAAAATAACACAATAAAAACAAGATACTAGTCAACTATTCCCCTCCCCAAACCTAAATGATACATTGTCCCCAATGTCTTAAAAGTAAAAGAAGAGTTTAGAATATAATACTTGGTTAGCTAAAATTCTACATCTAAAAGGAAAAAAAGGTTAAGATCTAGATTTATCTGACACTTCTTATCACGATCGTTATCAGACCAGTTTATTTTGGAAAGGATAGGTCAATTTATGGTTCAAAGGTAAAAAGTTGGTCAATTAAATCATTGGCAGTTCTGGCAGTGAAGAGGATGTCTTTTACAAGCTTCGACACAAACCCATTTCTCCAGGCATCATCAAGAAACACTCAAAGAAAATCATAAAATCCATCAGCGTTAAATAGTCCAATCGGTTTCTGGTGTATGTTCAGGTTCGCCCAGGATAGTACTGTAAATATTTCCTCCATCGTACCCAAGCCACCTAGCAAAGCAATAAAAGCATCAGCACGGTTAATCATCTCCACCAGTCGCTCAGACATACCTGGAATGATTAGTTCTTCCCCGTTTGATGGTCCTATAAGATTCGCCTCCGCCAAAGGTTTTGGGATGATTCCCAAAACTTGACTGCCTCCTTCCTATACAGCACTTGAAACGATCCCCATTAATCCAAGATTGCGATAGCCATATACTAATTGCATATTTCTTTCAGCTATAACTCTACCCAATTCTTGTGCTGCTGCAATGAATTATGGTTTAGAACCAGTATAGTACCACAAAATACACAGATGTTTACAACTCTCGTCTTCTTGAAGTGGCTTCCATTTCAACTCTGGATGCCTTTAAAAGTGCAATGATGAGATGAATTTATAGAACCTGAAAAAGGGTGAGGAATAATAGCACTAGTACCTGCCAAATGAAAATTATTAGCTAAACAGTAAAATATATTGTGAAAGTCAAAAAGTCTGGATCCTTTCGGAGAAAGTAAAAAAAAAATCACAATTATTAGATAAATACAAAGAGATTATATATTTACAAGAGGTAATGGCTTGAATGACGTCGATGCGTCAGGGACAAGCTTCCCATCCAATTTTCTTACAAATTGGCAAACAGGTCTTTTAGAGTCAGATTCTCGAGATTTAAAGGTTGTCTTTCTTTTTGGAATTGTGCATGTAACATGTGAATTGCGTGA
The DNA here is from genome assembly GCA_019454045.1 of Zanthoxylum bungeanum. Lineage (NCBI taxonomy): Eukaryota > Viridiplantae > Streptophyta > Magnoliopsida > Sapindales > Rutaceae > Zanthoxylum > Zanthoxylum bungeanum. The sequence continues at coordinate 19,692 of SKCR01004550.1, read as the reverse complement.
TGTACATATCACTAGGATGCGTCTCAAGAGTAAATGATATGTCATCCAAAGTCTCACCTAAACCGACCATATTGGCGGTAACTAATTAATCAAAATTTTATTTAAAATAAGAGAGATTAATGTAATTTATTATATTAAAAGTCTCACATTTTCACCTCAGCAGAATGAGATTACATGCTCATGATGTAAATGAAAACACACAAAATTTTATTAATTAAAGAAAAAGTAACACAAGAAAACTGAATAAATTCACAAGACACTTTCCTTTAGGTTTTCATGGAGAAATTTCTCCAAAGAAAGCATGAAAAATTTACAAAGTTTAGCTTGGTATTTATAGGCAAATCTAAAGGCTTCCACTAATTACTCCACCAAACATGGCATCGAACATGGCACCAAACATGGCACCAAATTGTCCACCAAATATGCAAGCATGTTTGGTGGAAGTTTGACAATTTTTTTATTTTTTCATTTTATTATTTTTTTATTATGAAAATTATTTTAATAATTACACCTAACACACTTACGAATATTTTATCAATTTCGGTCATAGAAACTTCAGAATTCGAAATTATTATGAACTTCAAAGTTGTAGATTTTTTAGTCTTCTTTAATATAGAACTTGAATAACCTCAATCCGATGTCAGAGTAAAACGTTATGGTCAAAATACGACAATTGCGCAAAGTTGGAATTTCCGAAATTGTACTTCGTTAGAATGCCATTTCAAGTTTCCAATCTCCAAAATCAAAATATCAAGTCCAATTTTTGCCCTTATTTGACCCACATTTCATCCTAAATGATTCCATTAAGTCCCAAATTTATTGTATCTGTAAAATAAACTAAAACACTTCAAAACGTTCATCAAACACGAGAAACTAAACAAAATAATAGGTAAAAGTGGTGGTAAATATTTTTATATTTTCCGCTCATCATACCCTCAAATCTAACATTTTACATGTCCAGGAGAAAAACAACAAATAAAATTCAATAAACAATTTAAATTAAATTATGCCACTTTCGTAGGCATCACGGTTGCATTTAGCGTATGCAACAAGCCTTTAAACCCTTAGGTCTCCCTAGTGGACGAGTTGTAGTCTCGAGGGCTTACAGTGACGAACCCACAAACGTCAATCTAATGCTTACCAAATAAGTAAATTCTCCGATTATTTTAATCATTCTTCATATACACAACCAACAAGGTATTAATCAAATCATTGTGCCCACAATATTCATAAGTGTAGTTGAACGGAGAGTAATATTTTTGACCTAAAGTTATATCAGAATTCACACCTTTTTAGAAATTGATTTTTTTTCTTTTTTTTTATATACAATATCTTCCATCCATGTAACGAGCTTTGGGTCAGTGACTCCTAAGCCAGTTGGCTTTAGGGCACTAGGTGTTAAGACACCCTTACAGACTTAATTACTCGGATTTCAAATATCTCTCTTTTTTTTTTTTTTAAATAAAGAAAGCAACATCTTCAATCTATGTAACGAGCTTTGAGCCAGTGACTCATAAATCAGTTGGCTTTAGGGCACTAGGTGTTAAGACACCCCTACGGACTTAATTACTCGGATTTCAGAGGTTTCTTTTTATTTTTATAATATCTTTGATCCATGTAGGGAGCTTTGGGCTAGTGACTCTCAAACCAGCTGGCTTTAGGGCACTAGGTGTTAAAACACCCCTACGGAATGACTCGGATCTCAGACCTATGTTTTTATAACACATTTTTTTTTCTTTTTTTTTCCTTTTTTTTTTTCATTGTTTTTATATGATTCCTCCAATTAAACTAGAGCATTGAATATTACAAAATTTTCAAATACATCTCATGGCTTTATGTTACCATGCATGTTGATAATATCTGTCAATTGAGCTTATGAAGATTCAATTTAATCAGTTTTACGGAGAATTCACAAATTAAATAATTTAAAAGGAAATGAACAAAAATTAACTTGTTCCGAAATAGGTTGAGATACGTCTCAGGAGTGGAAATTCCTTACACATTTATCTCACACCAATTTCACCTAAATTAATCAAGTGAAAAAAAAAAACAAAAAAACAAAAAATATTTTTTAAATTTTTGTTAGAAATTAATTAAATTTTTTTGAATTTTTTGAAAATTTTTGACTAAAAATAACACAATAAAAACAAGATACTAGTCAACTATTCCCCTCCCCAAACCTAAATGAGACATTGTCCCCAATGTCTTAAAAGTAAAAGAAGAGTTTAGAATATAATACTTGGTTAGCTAAAATTCTACATCTAAAAGGAAAATTAAAGGTTAAGATCTAGATTTATCTGACACTTCTTATCACGATCGTTATCAGACCAGTTTATTTTGGAAAGGATAGGGTCAATTTGTGGTTCAAAGGAAAAAAGTTGGTCAATTAAATCATTGGCAGTTCTGGCAGTGAAGAGGATGACTTTTACAGGCTTCGACACGAACCCATTTCTCCGGGCATCATCAAGAAACACTCAAAGAAAATCATAAAATCCATCAGTGTTAAATAGTCCAATCGGTTTCAGGTGTATGTTCAGGTTCGCCCATGATAGTACTGTAAATATTTCCTCCATCGTACCCAAGCCACCTAGCAAAGCAATAAAAGCATCAGCACGGTTAATCATCTCCACCAGTCGCTCGGACATACCTGGAATGATTAGTTCTTCCCCGTTTGATGGTTCTATAAGATTCGCCTCCGCCAACGGTTTTGGGATGATTCCCAAAACTTGACTGCCTCCTTCCTGTACAGCACTTGAAACGATCCCCATTAATCCAAGATTGCCATAGCCATATACTAATTGCATATTTTTTTCAGCTATAACTCTACCCAATTCTTGTGCTGCTGCAATGAATTATGGTTTAGAACCAGCAATAGTACCACAAAACACACAGATGTTTACAACTCGTCTTTTTGAAGTGGCTTCCATTTCAATTCTCGATGCCTTTAAAAGTGCAATGATGAGATGAATTTATAGAACCTGAAAAGGGGTGAGTAATAATAGCACTAGTACCTGCCAAATGAAAATTATTAGCTAAACAGTAAAATATATCGTGAAAGTAAAAAAGTCTGGATCCTTTCGGAGAAAGTAAAAAACAAAACAAAACAAAATCACAATTATTTGATAAATACAAATAGATTATAATATTTACAAGAGGTAATGGCTTGAATGACGTCTATGCGTCAAGGACAAGCTTCCCATCCAATTTTCTTACAAATTGGCAAACAGGGTCTTTTATAGTTAGATTCTCGAGAATTAAAGGTTTTCTTTTTGGAATTGTGCATGTAACATGTGAATTGCGTGATGTACATATCCACTGGGATGCGTCTCAAGAGTAAATGATATGTCATCCAAAGTCTCACCTAAACCAACCATATAGGCGGTAACTAATTAATCCAAATTTTATTTAAAATAAGAGAGATTAATCTAATATATTATATTAAAAGTCTCACATTTTCACCTCAGCATAATGAGATTACGTGCTCATGCTATAAATGAAAACACACAAAATTTTATTAATTAAATAAAAAGTAAACACAAGAAAACTTAAAGAAATACACAAGACACTTTCCTTTAGGTTTTCATGGAGAAATTTCTCCAAAGAAAGCATGAAATTTTTTCAAAGTTTAGCTTGATATTTATAGGCAAATCTAAAGGCTTCCACCAATTGCTCCACCAAACATGGCATCGAACATGGCACCAAACATGGCACCAAACAAGGCACCAAATTATCCACCAAAAATGCAAGCATGTTTGGTGGAAGTTTGAAAATTTTTATTTTTTTTATTTTTTTATGTTTTTTTATTATGAAAATGGTTTTAATAATTACACATAACATACTTACGAAAATTTTATCAATTTGGGTCTTAGAAACTTCAGAATTCGAAATTATTATGAACTTCAAAGTTGTAGCTCTTTGAGTCTTCTTTAGAATGCCATTTCAAGTTTCCAATCTCCAAAATCAAAATATCAAGTCCAATTTTTGCCGTTATTTGACCCACATTTCGTCCTAAATGATTCCATTAAGTCCCAATTTTATTTTATCTGCAAAATAAACTAAAACACATCAAAACATTCATCAAACCCGAGAAACTAAACAAAATATTAGGTAAAAGGGGCGGTAAATATTGTCCTCGAGAAAAACAACAAATAAAATTCAATAAACAATTAAAATTAAACTATGCCACTTCCGTAGGGATCACAGTTGCATTTAGCGTATGCAACAAGCCTTTAAACCCTTAGGTGTCCCTAGTGGACGAGTTGTTGTCTCGTGAGGGCTTACAGTGACGATACCCACAAACGTCAATCTAATGCACGCAAAAGCAAAAAGACAATAGAAAAGAGAATAAACAAGTTAGTGACTAAACAAGTGAAACTTCTTATCTAACCTAGTAATTGTTTTCTTTCTTTCTAAATTACCAAATAAGTAAATTCTCCGATTATTTTTATCATTCTTCATATACACAACCAACAAGGTATTAATCAAATCACTGTGCCCACAATATTCATAAGTGTAGTTTAAAAGAGAGTAATATTTTTGTCCTAAAGTTATATCAGAATTCACACCTTTTTAGCAATTGATTTTTTTTTCTTTTATTTTTTTATATACAATATCTTCCATCCATGTAACGAGCTTTGGGTCAGTGACTCCAAGGCCAGTTGGCTTTAGGGCACTAGGTGTTAAAACACCCTTACAGACTTAATTACTCAAATTTCAGATATCTCTCTCTCTCTCTCTTTTAAATAAAGAAAGCAACATCTTCAATCCATGTAACGAGCTTTGAGCCAGTGACTCATAAACTAGTTGGCTTTAGGGCACTAGGTGTTAAGACACCCCTACGACTTAATTACTCGGATTTTAGATGTTTCTTTTTATTTTTATAATATCTTTGATCCATGTAGCGAGCTTTGGGCCAGTGACTCCCAAACCAGTTGGCTTTAGGGCACTAGGTGTTAAAACACCCCTACGGACTTACTGACTCAGATCTTAGACGTTTTTTTTTATACACACTTATTTTTCTTTTTTTTTTTCTCATTTTTTCATTGTTTTGTATATGCTTCCTCCAATTAAACTAGAGCACTGAATATTACAAAATTTTCAAATACATCTCATGGCTTTATATTACCATGCATGTTGATAATACCTGTCAATTGACCATATGAAGATTCATTTTAATCACTTTTATGGAGAATTCACAAAATAAATAATTGAAAAGGAAATAAATAAAAATTAACCTGTTCCGAAATAGGTTGAGATACATCTAAGGAGTTGAAATTCCTTACACAACTATCTCACACCAATTTCACCTGATTAATCAAGTTAAAAAAAAAACACAAAATATTTTTTTAATTTTTGTAAAAAATTAGTTAATGTTTTTTGAATTTTATGAAAATTTTTGACTAAAAATAACACAATAAAAACAAGATACTAGTCAACTATTCCCCTCCCGAAACCTAAATGAGACATTGTCCCCAAGGTCTTAAAAGTAAAAGAAGAGTTTAGAATTTAATACTTGGTTAGCTGAAATTCTACATCTAAAAGGAAAATTAAAGGTTAAGATCCAGATTTATCTGACACTTCTTACCACGATCGTTATCAGACCAGTTTATTTTGGAAAGGATATGGTCAATTTATGGTTCAAAGGCAAAAAGTTGGTCAATTAAATCATTGGCAGTTCTGGCAGTGAAGAGGATGTCTTTTACAGGCTTTGACACAAACCCATTTCTCCGGACATCATCAAGAAACACACAAAGAAAATCATAAAATTCATCAGTGTTAAATAGTCCAATCGATTTCTGGTGTATGTTCAGGTTCGCCTAGGATAGTACTGTAAAAATTTCCTCCATCGTACCCAAGCCACCTAGCAAAGCAATAAAGGCATCAGCACAGTTAATCATCTCCACCAGTGGCTCGGACATACCTGGAACGATTAGTTCTTCTTCGTTTGATGGTTCTATAAGGTTTTGGGATGATTCCCAAAACTTTACTGCCTCATTCCTGTATAACCATTGAAACGATCCCCATTAATCCAAGATTTCCATATCCATATACTAAGTGCATATTCCTTTCAGCTATGACTCTACCCAATTCATGTGCTGCTGCAATGAATTATAGTTTAGAACCAGCAATAGTACCACAAAACACACAGATGTTTACAACTCGTCTTCTTGAAGTGACTTCCATTTCAACTCTGGATGCCTTTAAAAATGCAATGATGAGATGAATTTATAGAACCTGAAAAAGGGTGAGTAATAATAGCACTATTACCTGCCAAATGATAATTATTAGCTAAACAGTAAAATATATCGTGAAAGTCAAAAAGTCTGGATCCTGTGGGAGAAAATAAAAGAAAATAACAAAACAAATCACAATTATTAGATAAATACAAAGAGATTATAATATTTACAAGAAGTAATGGCTTGAATGACGTCTATGCGTCAGGGACAAGCTTCCCATCCAATTTTCTTATAAATTGGCAAACATGGTCTTTAAGAGTCAGATTTCCGAGAATTAAATGTTTTCTTTCTTTTTAGAATTGTGCATGTAACATGTGAGTTGCGTGATGTACATATCCACTGGGATGCGTCTCAAGAGTAAATGATATGTCATCCAAAGTCTCCTTACTCAAGCCATCCTTAAAAATTTAATTTTATCTTCACGGTTATCAGACACAATTCCTAAAGAACGACAACGAGTATTACATGTCATGCGTGCACATTTATAGAAAACACCTAGTCTTTTAGCTCTTCTTTTCTTAGAATAGGTGCTTCTTCCTAAACCAGACAGATATGAAATGAATGAGTCAGAGGACTCACCTGCCAATCGGACCCGTGCTTCAATAATCCAACGAATGTCAGTAGGAATACCTTTGATCATCAGTACTCTCATTCGTTCCAAACGAGCTTTATAAACTTTCATCAGAGAGTTTTGATGGAGAAAATGAAATTGCTTGTGAAGATTTGCAAGAGCTTCTTCCACCCTGAAATGTGACTTTACCTACACAAATTAAACACACAAAATCTGAATATATACACAAATTGCATGGGTTGCCTCCTAACTAGCACTAAGTTTAACGTCGTCAGCTAGACATGACTGCCCGAGTGTTAGGCTGGATCTGAAAGTGTGACACTTTCTTTTTGTCGATCAATTGATTCTCCCCAGTAGTGCTTGACATGCTGGCGGTTAACTTTGAATGTGTTGTTGGACTTGGGGTTGTATATCTCAACAACTCTGTATGGTAAAACCTGAGTATTCACAAATGGACCTGACCATTTTGATTTTAGCTTTCCAGGGAAAAGTTTCAACCGTTAATCGTATAACAACGCCTGCTGCCCTGGCTCCAGTTGTCTGCGCACTATTTTTTTATCATGCCATTTCTTCATATTTTCCTTGTATATTTTGGCATTTCATAAGCTTGTAGGCGAAATTCCTCCAATTCTTTGAGTTTGTGGAGCCGTTTTTCTCCTGCAGCTTTTGGATCAAGATTCAACTATTTCAGTGCCCAGTACACCTTGTGTTCAAGCTCAACTGGTAGATGGCACGCTTTCCCAAACACCATTCGATATAAGGACATACCAATGGATGTCTTGTAAGCTGTCCGGTAGGCCCATAGTGCATTATCCTATTTTTCAGACCAGTCCTTCCTCGTTGATCCAACAGTTATTTCCAAAAAAAATTTGATCTCTCTATTTGAAAATTCAACCTGTCCATTTGATTGTGGATGGTAAGTAGTTGTAATTTTATGAGTAACTCCGTATTTGGATAGGAGTGCAACAAAGTATCTGTTGCAGAAATATGTGCCACTATCACTGATAATCACATGAGGTGTTCCGAAGCGAGTGAAAATATTCTTTTTAAGGAATTTTATCACCTCTTTTGAATCATTTGATGGCAGTGCTATTGCTTCAACTCATTTGGAGACGTAGTCTACTGCAACTAGTATGTACAGGTTTCCGATTAATAAAACAAATGGTCCCATAAAATCAATCCCCTAAACATCAAATATCTCCACTTCCAGAATATTTTATAGATGTCCTTCATTTCTCCTCGAAATATTTCCCGTTCTCTAGCACCTGTCACATTGAAGAGCAAATAAGTAAGCATCTTTAAACAGAGTGGGCAAGAAAAAACATGATTGTAGGACTTTGGCTGCAATTTTATTTCTGCTGAAGTGTCCGCCGTATGGTGATGAATGACAATGCTGCAAGACACTATTTGTTGGTTTCTATAATTAGTCCCAAAGAAAGATTAAGCCATAGAAATACAAATAACATACATGCAAAGCTTGAAGCATGGCGGAATCATACTTACTAAGCTTTGTGACAAAAATGATGAAGAGGATCCTTGAGTCTTCAAGGTGGAAGTTTCGGCCAAGCAAGAAGATGGAGAGAGCTTCAAGTCTTCAAGTGTTCCAAGCTCCAAGGTTGTTTCCCTATCACCTCTTTTGATCCTTAAATGTGCTAGCAAAATGGAGAAATGAAAAATGATTTTCTGCCTTTTATGAAGCTCACGGCGTGCGTGAAGAAGAAAGAGAGGAGTGTGAGAGACTTTTCAATTTTCTTGTTCTCCTTTTGTTTCAAAAACCGTGAGTCAAGAAAAGAAAAGCAATAATGATGCATGATATACCAAAATGAATTTCTTAGATAAAAAACTCTTCAAAAATGTGTAAAGCTTTTTCCCTCCAAAAATTCATTAAATGGCATCATTATCTTACATTGAGAATAGAGACAATGTATCATCCCATAAAGGTGACTAGATACATCCATCATCTATTCGTGTCAAGTAATGAGATATCGCGATGTGATTTGCGGATCCCACCAGTTTCAAAATACGAATGTGTCCGCAACACTTTGGGGCTCGATTTCGCTAATTCCGAATTAACGCATTTCCGTCGCGACGAGAATTAAATAATTACGCCTAGCGAATTACTATTCAGATCGCTAACTCAATTAATTCTAAATTAATTCGTTTGCCCGAATTAAAATCTGATTTTAATTCCGCGTCGAAATCTAATTTCGTTTAATATATCGAATATATTATTTTATCGATTAATTCCAAATTAATCGATCTCTCTCTCTCTCCTAATAAGGCATTTTATCCAAGATAAAGTTTCTCCGTAATTAATCCAAGATTAACAAAGTTCGAATCAAACATCATAGGTGAATCTTCAGGAAGCGACCCAAGAGATCTCCAGATATGTTGGCAGTAAATACGGTCGTTGGATAATCCAAACACGTATGTACCTCGTACTATGTTTTTACCGATTTACAAGACAAGGTTGGCTTCTAGCAAAACGCCATGCCTACCCAATTCTCCAGAAATATTCTTACAGGAATATATAGATCTGTATCAAGCGTAGTATACCGTAGTATTGTGCATATCGGCCCAGTATCGGATAGTCACGTGCTAGGGCTGGGGCTGGATAAGTGTCTGCCCCGTCCGAAGCACATGTCGGATGTCTGGCAACTAGTCTCTATAATCGGATATGCATGACCTAGTCATAACATCCCGATGGTTGCGCAACACTTAAGAGCACTAGTACCGTATCCTGCGTGACATCATCTCCAATATGACTGAAGTGATACTTCCGTCTTGACATCACACACCCAATACACTACGACTCTCTGATAAACCCAGAAGTGGAGTACGCAGAACCGGTTAAAGCCCTGTACCACCAAGACCAAAGTCTATCGATTATCGTAAGTATTAGCGATGTAAGTCTCAGGTTAAGACTATACAACCTACCTTGATTTCGGCCTCCCATAGACACATAGTCATAATACCAATGGGATTCCGAGGGGTCTATCCAGAGCGAAGCTGTTTCCCGTACCATCGGTGAAACACGACCTCCTATCGCACTTGCATAAGTATCCAATACTTATAAATATGAGAACTATGCCGTTGTGCCCTCACAACGCGCATAAGTGCAATACTAGCCTATTCCACATTATTGATGTCCTGTCTCGATAATACTCCGGCTATGGATATTTAATGATTAATCCTTCGTGGACTGATACTGTCTCATATCATCTCAATCCAGGAACTAATCATATGGACCTCTCTTCATTTATATATCTATGGTGATTTAATCACAAATGATGAGAGTGCAATTTCCTTGTCACATAGTTAATTTGCTACAACAACACAATGATCTGTGCAAATAGTGAGGCTATGGGTCATTTTATCCAACACTATTGACCTATTCCTATAGAACACAACATCTCAGTAATTGATTAGCATAACATTTGAACATGTACGGCTCATCCCAGACATAATGCTTGACTTCTTTAAAGAACTTCTTCCGTTGCTGAGTTGTCCATTCCAACGACCATTTTCCCGATACTATGTAATTGACATAATCATCATACCAAGGGACATTAAGCTGTTTCATGGCAAACAACTATTCATCTGGAAAAGTTTCTTTGATTATCAGTTCTTTGACTGCTGTTTCTCCATTCTCGAGCCTCGATAAATGATTTGCCACTTGGTTTTCTGTCCTTTTCCTATCTCGGATCTCCACGTCAAATTCATGCAGTAGAAGTATCCAACGGATCAATCTGGGTTTGGCATCTTTCTTCGTGATCAGGTATTTGATTACTGAATGATATGTGTAGACCACCACTTTAGGACCCATCAAATAGGAGCGGAATTTGTCAAAAGTGAACACAATTACGAGAAACTCCTTTTCAGTGGTTGTGTAGTTGAGTTGAGCTTTATTTAGAGTTTTGCTGGATTAGTAAATCGTATGGAAGATTTTTTCTTTGTGTTGTCCCAAAAATGCACCTAAAGCAAAATCACTAGTATCACACATCACTTCAAATGGAAGGGTCCAGGCTGGTGCTACTATGATGGGAGCAGAGACCCGCTTCTGTTTCAGGATCTCAAAAGGTCCATGGCATTCTTTGGTGAAGTTGAAAGGCACATCTTTCTCCAGAAGATTGAACAGAGGTTTAGAAATATTGGAAAAATCTTTGATAAATCTCTTGTAAAAGCCTGCATGTCCGAGAAAGCTCTGAATCCCTTTGACAGATATTGGTGGAGGTAGTTTTTCAATTGTCTCGATCTTTGCTTTGTCTACCTCGATTCCCTTTTGTGAGATCTGATGTCCCAGGACGATGCCTTCCTGCACCTTTTGTCTACCATGAAGTGGCATTTCTCCCAATTGAGTACCATGTTAGTATCTTCGCACCTTTGTAACATTTGTTCCAGATTTTACAAACAGTGGTCGAACGAGTCTCCAAACACAGAAAAATCATCCATGAAGACTTCCATACTTTTTTTCCAACATGTCTGAGAAGATGGCCATCATGCAACGTTGAAATGTAGTAGAAGCATTATATAGTCCAAATGGCATCCTGCGGAAAGCAAAAGTTCCATACGGACATGTAAAGTGGTTTTCTCCTGATCTTCTAGGGCGATGGCAATCTGATTGTACCCCGAGTATCCATCCAGAAAATAATAAAACTCATGTCCCGCCAGTCTGTCTAACATCTGGTCAATGAATGGTAACAAGAAATGATCTTTCATTGTTGCTTTCTTCAGCTTTCGGTAGTCCATGCATACTCTCAATCCAATCCCCATTCTTGTTGGAATCAGCTCGTTCTTTTCATTAGTGACTATAATAATTCATCCTTTCTTCGGCACATAATGCATAAGAGTCACCCAAGTGCTGTTAGAGATGGGGTAGATGATGTCGGCATCCAACCATTTGATAATTTCTTTCTTCACAACTTCCTTCATTATTGGATTCAGTCTCTGTTGATGCTCCACTGTGGGTTTGTACTCGTCATTCATCAGAATCTTATGCATGCAAAATGATGGACTAATGCCTCAAATGTCTGCTATAGTCCAGCCAATGGCTTTCTTGTGTTCTCGTAACACTCTCAACAACTTTTCTTTCTGCTCCAATGTTAGCAATGAAGAAATAATCACAGGTAATTCAAAAGAATTTCCTAAGAATGCATACCTGAGATGGCTCGAAAATAGATTTAGCTCCAGCTGCGGTGGTTCTTCAATCGAAGGTTTGATTCGCTCATTTTTCGGTTGTTCCAGACTTTCCACTTGTGGTGTCATTTTGAAGCGAAATGGTTTGTCAAGGTAGTTGATACATTCTAGAATTTCAACATCTAGCTCGCTGTCAGCCATGTTGGTGATACAAGCTTCAGGTTTATCTGTGGGAATTATATCAGTATCTTGAATGATACAATTAACAACATCAATTCTGAAACATTCTTCTTCATTTTCACCACTCGAGAATTTCATGGCTTTGAAAACATTGAAGGTAACTTCTTGGTCCTGAACTTTCATGGTTAGTTCTCATTTTTGCACATCAATAACAGTTCGACCTATAGCCAAGAATGGTCTCCCGAGGATGATAGGTACATCTTTGTCTTCCTCCATGTCAAGGATAATGAAATCTGATGGGAGAATGAGTTTGTCGACTTTGACCAGCATATCTTCAACTACTCCTCTCGAAAATGCAAGCGTTCTATCAGTAAGTCGCATAGAGACTGAGGTGGGCATTGCTTCTCCAATTTGAAGTTTCCTGTAAATAGAAAAAGGCATCAAATTAACACTTGCACCTAAATCACATAAAGCCTTACTGATATAATGTTCTCCAAAGGTGCATGTGACAGTAAAACTGCCAGGATCTTTCAACTTCGGGGGAAGTTTCCTCTGAATGATGGCACTGTATTCTTCTGTCAATGATATTGTCTCGTGAAAGAATATCTTTCATGAATTTGACATAGCTGGGCATTTCTTCCAACGCTTTTGCAAATGGAATGTTGATGTGTAGTTTTTTAAAGACCTCCAAGAATCGAGCAAACTGCTTGTCCAGTTTGTTTTTCTGGAGACGTTGTGGAAAAGGTGGAGGTGGAGTGAATTTTTCTTGATCTTTTTCCATTGCGTCTTTTTCCTCCATCTGTGGAACTGCTTCTTTTTGAACTTCTTCATTGGGTGCCTTGATTCCAACATCTTTGTTGATTTCAGTACCGCTTTTCAAAGTAATGGCTTGACATTGCTCCTTCCCTCTGTTCCTTGGATTTAGTTCTGTGTTGTTAGGAAGATTACATGGCGGTCTGTAACTCTGAGCATTGGCAAGTTTTCCAATTTGATTTTCTAGTGCTTTTATAGATGCTGATTGGCTTTGAAACATAACATCATATTTTTTAACTAAGCTAGCACTTCCGATATTCCTGGTTCTTTTTCATGCTCCTGGCTTTTGTTCTATTGTTGGAATCCAGGTGGTGGATAGTTCTTTTGCCCTGAATTGTTGCTCCATGTGAAATTGGGATGATTCCTCCACTCTGGGTTGTAGGTGTTTGAATATAGATTGTTCCCTTGTCTATTGAAATTATTGACATAATTCACCGTCTCTTTATGTTGGTTTGGCTCTGGTGTTCCTCCATATGGTGAACTTGTGGGTCCTATATTTCCTTGCATGGCAAGAGTCTCCATGAATTTACATATTTGATCCAGCTTGGCATTCACTGCTGTGTTGGCTCCAACTTCATAAATTCCAGCAATTTTTTGGATCATGCTCATTTCTGTTGGCCGTAAAGAATTATTGTTGGCCATTTCTTCAATTAAGTCTCAGGCTTGATCTTCTCATTTTGCCATTAAAGCTCCTCCAGCAGCAGCATCAATTGTGGTTCTCATCGGTCCAGAAAGTACATTATAGAAATTTTGGACTTGTAGCCACTTTGCAATCTCATGGTAAGGATATTTTCTGAGTAAATCTTTGTACCTCTCCCAAGCTTCGCAGAGGGATTCTGAATCATGTTGCACAAATGATGTGATGACATTCCTCAGCTTTACAGTTCTGGCTGGTGGAAAGTATTTTACAAGGAATTTAGTGGCTAGAGTGTTCCAAGTTGTGATGGAACCTGCTGGTAGGGAATGTAGCCAAGCCTTAGCTCTGTCTTTTAAGGAATATGGAAAAACTCGCAGTCTCAAGGCTTCTTCAGCCGCTCGGTTATAATTGATAGTGTTGCAAACTTCTAGGAAGTTGCTGATGTGGGCATTAGGATCTTCAGTTGTATTCCCCCCAAACTAAACTGACTGATGTATCATCTGGATGCATATTTTGATGTCACATGCATTTGCTGGTAAAAGAGGAAGTACAATACAAGAAATGAAGCTGTCAACCACCAGAATGGTTATGTCTCGAATGGGAATTGGTGGTGCAACCTCTAAAGGTTCATGTTCCATGTTGATAAGTGCTTCTTGGTCTTCTTGCATCTCCCTTCTCAACTATCTGATTGTTCTTTCAATTTTTGGGTCAAGCGGTAGGATTTCAAACATTCTGGTTCGTCTCATGTAGTGTCTGAGAACTTGAAATAAAAGAAAACAAAAATAATAAGTAAAAGAAATTAGACACAAGTAAAGGTATCTAACCTTAAAACTAATAGTGTAAGATAAAAAAGTACCCGTAACGGCGCCAAAAACATGACCGGCGTAATCACATGCGTGATGAGTGGTATTTATATCACTATTTCCCACTCATTTAACTTAATATTTTGAATAGTTTCTTGAGTTTTGTGAACATTTTGATGTGTTTTATTGTTATTTTGCAGATAAATAAAGATTGGACAGCACTGGAGGCAATTTGGGGCAAAACCGGACAAAAATGCGTCAACAGGGATATTTTAGTCTTTTGCGCGTCGCGACGCTGGAACACTGCGCGCCGCGACGCCCAACGTGAACCGAATCTGCTAACGTGCGCCAGGTCAATGGTCAATAATTTGAGAAGTTTTGACTTTGCTAAAATGCGCCGTGCCACGTGTCACCATCACATCCCATCTGCTAACATGCGCCGTGCCACGTGTCATCATCATATGCTGCCGACACTCAGACTTGACACGTGTCGCCTCATCATCAGCCACATCATCGGTCAACAAGTCAACCTTGCCACGCGTCGTGCCACATCATCGTCCACGTCAGCAGGTCAACCGAGTCAACTTGCCACGTCAGCCTCAGCCAATCACAACTTGACACGTGTCGCCACGTGTCGCAATCCTATTGTGCCGACAAGTGAACAGTCAGCCGCCATGCCACGTCATCGCCACGTCATCGCCGCGTCAGCATGACGTCATCAATGACGTCATCACAATAATTGAGAATTAGCCGCCTTGACATGTGTCGCGTGAACAGTTAGCCGCATTGCAACGTGTCGCCTTCTCGTCGTGCCACGTCGACAAATCCAGCGTCGCGACGCTGAGCTCCTTGGCGTCCCGACGCCCGAACAGTGAAAATTCTGCCTATAAATTCAGCGCGAAATTTCAGATTTCAATAGACCTCTCTCTCTCTTGAATTCTCTCTCTAGAGAGAGTTTCTCTCTCTAGAAATTTTATTTTTTATTTTTAGTTTTTTTTATTTTTAGTTTTGTAAATAATTTTAATTACGTTTTGTAATAATAGTAATTTAATTTTTACTTTTTACTTTTTACAGTTTTTACTATTCATCATGTTGAAATAATTTCCTCAGCTAGGGTGAAAGGTAATTATTCTACTATTGCTATTTAGTTTAATCTCCCTTAAAAATAATATATTAACTATTTAAAATATTGACTTAATAAGGAATACCGCTATATTGGTCGGTTGGTAATTTAATTTTAATCTGGTTTAAACCTGACTAATCAAGGATACCGCCAGACTGGTCGGTTGATAAATTTATTTTTGGTTCCGCCTTAATGGCTGGTTGGACTTAATTTGACTTAATCAGGATACCGCCAGACTGGTCGGTTGGTAATATTATCACAAGTTTATATATTATTTTATGGGAGATATCTAAATTAGTAGTAGTAAAAGTAATTCCTTTTACCTTAGCATTTTATTTTATTGTAATTTACTTTTCAGCTTTTATTTTATGTCTTTTAATTTTATGTTTTTACTAGTCCTAGTTATGTGTTAGTTAATTAGAGGTTGTGATGACTTTTAATATCACCGGTTTATAAGGGATTATTTTATAGTTGGGTAATTTAAAGGTTTATTTATTAAGTCTTAAGCTTAATGCTTCTTGTTGTCTGATCACCAATAAGATTGATATGGTAAATCTAAAATGAACTAGACATAGGGATTTTAGGTTTTAGCCTTAGACTTAATAGCCCACGATCTTCCTTGAGGATAGATAACCCTTTAATAGATTTCCTTACAGGATAGGAATATACCTGTCGGCGGGGGTAGCCATAATTGGAACTTAAATTTAATGAATCCAGATAATTTGGTTGACATAGACATATGGTTCAATTGGGTTAAACTGGGTATTTGTGTCTGACCATCGACAGAGGCTTACACATAATTTAGTGTTCCAGGTTAATAAATCAATATACCAACTTTAAGATAACCACTTCATCTTTAAAATGATATTAAAAGAAATCACAAGCTTAGATTTTTGTATCTTTTGTTATTTTCCTTAGTATTTTCTTTTGTCTTTTTATTTATTTATTTATTTTGTAAAACCACTTTCAACCAATCAAACAATCATTCTCTTCTCCCTATAATTAGATATTTGTAAATAAATAGATTCAACAATTAATAACAACAGTAGGAATTAAGTCCTCGTGGGATCAATATTTTTATACTACTTGAACGATACGTGCGCTTGCGTTATACGTGTGTGTTTACGCCGGTCAAGTTTTTGGCGCCGTTGCCGGGGACTTATATTTCTTGAGTTGTTAATTTTGAAGCTATCTAATTTACTTGTATCTAATTTTCTTTATTTTTATCTGTAATTTTTATTTCTTTCTTTTGATTTCAGGTGACTTAATAATGGAACATTACTGGGAGATTGAAAGATTACGTGCTTTACAAGAAGATACACCCCAAATCTGGGAGCAACAATCCGGTTTTCTGAGGCCTGTTGTCCAGCCCAATGATTATCACCGGATGCCAGAACCAAGTTATACTACATTTGCTCAACAGAACTCAATGTGGAGATGTGACATATGTAATGGTAACCACCCAAGCGATTATTGCGAGTACAACTACCATCCAGGGTGGCAAAACTATCAAGATCCTTCATGGTACGAAGAACCATCACATTTCACAGAATCACATTTTCCATCTTATCCACCATCTTCCTTCGATCCTTATCAACAACCAGAACCATCCGAGGAAGATCAATTGATTCACATGTTCAAAGAACAGACAACTCGATTTGATGCACAAGTTCAGAGTAACACAGAATCCATACAGAGAATGACAGATCAGATCAGACAATTCACAGAAAACCAGAACTATATACCTCAAGAACCATTTTCAGATGACACTGATGAAGCCTTCGAATACCAATCATTTTACAATGACATTTCAACAGAGGAGGAGGCTGAGCAGTATCAACAATCAGAGGTATCAGTTCAGGAACTTGAACCGGCAAAGTCTCGATTTGATTTCTATTATTCAGATTCTGACGAGGATGAAGCTGAAATATTTGTACCAACTGCATCAAAAATTGAGGATGGAATTCTGTATCCTCAAAAATTGAAGATCTTGGAGATTCCATTTCACAAATGTTTGAAGAAGATCAACTTGAGCCAATCAATTCACCCGAATCAGAGGATGAAGACCTAATGTCTGACTCATCTTTTCATCCTCAGGTGGAGCAAGAAACAGAGCAAATGGAGGAGCAAATGTCTGACCTTAATAAAAATCCAGAGCATTCAGGAAAAACATCGCTGTTTTGGGGAGTACAAATCAAAGATATCACCCAGAAGCTTGACAGAATGGAACTTCCATTCCAAGTCAAACACCATACGAGACCTCCTAATTTTCTTTCTTTCTTTTCAGGAACCACTGGAACAACAAAAGTTAAAAAGGTGGCACGAGCACTGAATGAAACAAAATACTTTCTGCCATTTTACCGTTGGAAGAGACCCTTCAAAAGCAACGCTCACGGGATTGTCTTTAATCGGACATCCAAAACGACATTGAAACCTCCTTGATAAATAGATTTCAGTCACGTTTGGCTGAAGACGAAAAATTCAGCGCTAGCAGGGAGGCAACCCATGCAATTTGTTGTGATTTGTTTTCATATTTTGTGTGAACTTTTTAAATTTTGTGTGTTAGTTTTGCAGGAAAAATTAAAAAAAACGGAATTGTTTTAAGACAAAGTAGGCCAGTGCAAGCGGGATTTTCAAAATAAACATTTGACAAAATCACGAAAATACAAAGTCAATCCAGAAGAGACGGCCGAGTAAAAAGACACTTCTTAATGTTGGAGTTTAATCAAGTCCACAAGATCACAAACAAAGCATGAATGGTACCATTGTTGGAGTTCAATCAAAGTCCCAAAAGATCATAACATGCATAAAAAACACATATGAACACATCAAAGGAGGTGCGGAATATACTCACTTTGATTTCGGTTTTGATGAAATGAAGAACAAGGTGCGTTTTTTTGCTCCTCAACATGCTCGGCAATGGCTTCCAAAGTCAGTGGACTGCTCGGTTTTGGGCGTGTAATCTTCACCATTTTCGGTCCATGCCAAAGACTCCATTGAAGCTCCAAGCTTCAAGCTTCCATGCTCACAAATTCACTTCCCTATCACCTTGTATCACTCCTAGAGTGTGCTAGCACTAATCATTTTTCATTTTGCATTTTGCTTCTCAATATTCTCGTGAAGACCAGAAAAAGGAAGAAGAAACGGCTTGAAGCCGTGAGATGCAGAGAAGAGAAAAATGAGAGGGAAGAGAGAAAACCGTGAAGACCAAAAGAGAGGTAGAGTGTGTCACGTGAATCTTGTCCAAAATTTGAACAACAAAGACCAAATAAGTTAGTCACGTGAATGACCAAAAGATTTGCCAAAACCGTGTACTACACATTGTCCAAGAGAGAGAAAATGATTTATATATACTTATATCTTTATTCCATTTACCAAGTAAATGAATAAAATATATATATACAAAAGTCCTATCAACTTTCAAACAATCACTTTTCTATATTCACATCATGTCACTTTAATAAAGTGACAACATGTCATATCACATCACTCAAAGTGACAATTGATTTGACGCATGATGTGACAAACGATTTGACGCTTGATGTGACTCGCGTGCCGCGTTCGAATTCGAAATGCGAATGCGCTCGCAATCACTCTCGGGCTCGGGTTCGCTAATTCCAAATTAACGAATTTTCCGTCGCGTCGTAATTAAATGATTACGCCTAGCGAATTCACTATTCACGTCGCTAACGAATTAATTCTAAATTAATTCGTTCGCCCGAATTAAAATCTAATTTTAATTCCGCGTCGAAATCCAATTTCAATTAATATATCGAATATATTAATTTTATCGATTAATTCCAAATTAATCGGTCTCTCTCTTTAATTAATATTTTATCCCAGATAAAATATCTCCGCAATTAATCCCAGATTAATTTTCTCTCTCATCGAATTAATCCCAGATTAATTCTATCTCTCCGAATTAATCCCAGATTAATTCTATCTCTCTCTTCTAATCAATCCCAGATTAATCTAAGTGCGAGTAATACGTCATCGGTGAATCTTCGGGAACCGACCCATGGATCTCCGGATATGTTGGCAGTAATACGATCGTCGGACTGTCCGAACACGTAAGTACCTCGTACTACGTTTATATCGATTTACAAGACAAGGTTGGCTTCTAGCAAAGCGCCATGCCTACCCAATTCTCCAGAAATATTCTTACAGGAATATATAGATCTGTATCAAGCGTA
>SKCR01004549.1:0-26444 GCA_019454045.1 Zanthoxylum bungeanum | reverse complement strand
TATTCAAACAACCCTAACATTTTGAGAAAGAGAAGAAATTGTGAGAAAGAAAGGGAAGGAATAAATGAATGGAAGAAATAGGGGAAGTCATTTCCCACCCAAAATCAAGAGGAAGTAAATGCTAACTAACCCACTACAAGCTAGGAAGAATGATATCAAGCCTAGAAGACTTGAATTGTGAAGAAAATCAAGTGAAATGAGGTAAAGAAATCTTGAACCAAAACCTGGATTGTGGAATTTTGATGGTATGATGCTATGTTAGAGTTATGGACATGCCATAGAGTGCATTTAGGTGAATAATAAACAAAGAAATTGATTGTATGATGAAATGCCTAAATTTTTGGAAATCCTAAATGTTGAGTTAAAACAAGAGTTATGAGATTAAATGGTTGTTTTGATGAGGATATATTGGTATAGAATGTATGAATTTGAAGCTTAATATAGTGGTTTTTGTAAAGATTGTAATGTAGGAATGTTGGGAATGCATTTGGACAAACTAGACATTGAAAAGTTGATTTTGGGGCCTGGAAACAGGCGAGCGTCATGACGCTAACAGTATAGAGTCGCGACGCGTAAGAATCAGAGGCTCACTACCTCGAGCCTAGTTGTATGAGCATCGTGACACTCATCATTTAACGTCGCGGTGCAAGATAAGCATAGGTTCTACCTCGGGTCTGATCAGGTGGGCATCACGATGTGTAACGTTTGACATCACAACGCGAAACAGAACATCCTCTCTGCCTAGCTCTGCTTGCATGGACGTCGCAACGTGCCAGACTTGGCATCGTGACATGATATAGAAACAGTTACATACCATTTCAATTCCAACCCTTGATATTAGGAACCACCCTAAGGGTTTCGTTTCAGTCCATATATATATATTTATGTCATGTTACAAGCATTATACACCTTGTAGTGGTAATAGTCAGTTGAATTGAGAAACCTAGACTACTTCTAAAGCATGCCTCACAGTACATATGCTAATCAAGTTTACCAATTATAGATCATTGCAGGAATCGTAATCTCCTACGGTGGAGTAAAGTAATGCCAGTCAGTTCCAAAGTAGTGAGTGGACTCTTGTCTAAACTTGTGTTTACTTATATGTTTTTGAGTTGAAACTTACTTTTCCGCATTTAAGGTGTTAGCCAAGTTTATCTCATATGTTTTATGAATAAATATGTTTCGAGAAATGTTTTAGAAAGAGATGATTTTCAAAGCATGATTTTGGTGATTTTTCGAGGCATGGGGGAAAAACCCACCTCTGTTGTAACTTGACAAAGATATGGAATTGACGGACACATATATCATGTACACATGCAGTTCAAGACTATGGATAACAGATGCCTCTAGATCCCAGATTCTGAGTCAATAGGGTAGCATAGATCCATACATCTGACTCTAGTTTCATGCCTTGGGGGAAGGGGAGACGTAACACCCCAAGACCACCAAATTATATGTACGGGGGACGGTAAGATGAAACTCTCCCATGCGCCAGATATTCATATACAGATATTCATATATATATATATATATATTTCATAAATGGATTTCCAAAAATAGAATTTTCAAAAAAGATAAGTTTTATGAAAGAATTTTCAAAAAATATTTTCCATAATAGTTTTGTAGAAATAGTTGTGTTTTCTGATAAGAAAGAGATCTCATAAAAGATTATTTTCTGGGAGGATTTTCGATTTTTAGAACCATGAATTTTCAGGATGAATCGGTTTTCATTTTAAACTGTCCACTCACTAGATCTTTTAAACAATCTAACCCTCCCCCACTCCCAGTTTCTTATTTTATAGGTATTCCCGGAGGACGAGCTCGAGAGGATGGATACTGAGGGCAGTCACTAGAGGGTCCAAGTCCACCAGATCGGTGTCACAATACAGTCGTAGTCAAGTAAAGTCATGTGTTGGATACATGGATAGTGTTGAGTATGTGTGTGTAATAAGTCAAGATATCCATGAAAAGAGTAGTAAATAGAAGTATTATTAAGAGTACAGTTATGAGTTCTGATTTGCATATCATGTTTTTGAGTCGGGCAATGGTCCTTATGCATGAGTTTATATTTCCATATGAGTTTAGCAGTATTCATCACAGTTAGAAAATCATAGACTCAAGGGGATAGATAAATCTATTCCATGTCGGTAGTATCTCCGGTAGAGGGTGTTATAATGCTGAAAACATATGCTCATACATGAAAACATGATCTAATTTCTAAAGTCTATGATTGTGTCTGAAAACTAAGTATCATAAAATTATTTCTAAAAACGTACACTATAATAGTAATCTAGGGGCGTGTAACATACCTAACGAGACTTGGCACGGTGGCAGAGGAATGTAAACATGAACATGTTGAACCTATATGGTGATCAGTGCCATAAGATTATTCGAGCAAACCAATGATGCTAAATATTAGGGAATGACATTAGACTAGAGTTTTGAAAACTCATGGATATACTTATAAAAATATTTTCTAAAACAAAATCTAAATTTTATAAAATCATTTATGAAAAGATAAATCATACACATGAAGGAACCTGATATTTAAGAAGATGAAGAACCTTCATTACCCATACTCTGTAGGTCCAAAAGGGTGTCCTAGACCTCATGAATGCTTGTATTTGATACAAGAAATGAGTCTTGATGTTCCCTTAGTTGAAGAGATTGACCCTTTACCTATAGAGTGCTATCATAACATTTCATGACACTAAAACTGTAATTTCATGACCCTTTTACTTGCTAATGCTACATGACTGTGGTGACACAGGGAAACCTGGGCGACGCATGCTGTTCCGGGCTCGTGGCCCAGTTGGGAGTACGGAGTAGCCACGGGGGACTAAACCGGAGAATGATGGAGTCGCCATCCGGTGTGAACCGGGAAAATGAGATTTAAGGCTGCACTCACCCCTCGCAGGGGAAGACCTCACACCGTTGGATTCGGAATGGTCCCTTACTTATGTCACTTGTAATGAAAGGATTTGTGTAATAATTTAATCAAGCCTAAATAACACTTATTTTCAAGAGTGCACCATAATCATAAGTTCACATGCATGAAGTTAAAGTCTTTTTCAATAGCAAACATGTTACATCATAAGCATTCAATATTCATGTAAACATAAACGCAAGACAACCATAGCAATATTGGCATGCAATATAAAGGAAATCAATATAACAGCGAACATCTCATGTTATAAGCGCATTATAAAGGCATATGAAACAAGATCAAAATAACCGCATAATAAACAAAATCAACATAAGCGCATAACTTGAAGAGATTAAGAAAGATGCGAATTTAAACACGTAAAAGATAAACCACTAAAGATGCACTCGTACATTAAAGATAAACGTGCCATGATATAATGCCAAATAGTGTGATTAATCATGATTGGAAGAAGAAAAACGAAAAGAATGAGAGAGATGCAAGTGCGCACATGTGGACACTACAAATTTCTGATTAAGCATGTTATATGTGATGCGAAAGATGATAACTACTATGGGCACAAACATGCATGTGAATACTTTTCCAAGTGGTACGTCGAATTGTATCCCAAGTACAGACCGCACTACCGTCCATTCGGAATCGGCTACGGAATTTACGTCTGGGTTTCCATCCGATATACCACAAGAAATAATGTCCACACGCCTTCACAACATGGATGCATAAATTGTAATACATTAAGCCAAGACTAAGGTAGATGATGCAACTATATGGAATTCTATAATACATGCATGAATAAGGCAATGATGTACAAAAGAGTCAGTGACATGACAAGAAGCGCAGCAAAGCATAGTGGTAAAGGATCTTATCCCCGTGAAACGGAGGGCCTTTAATCCGACTTACTAAGCCCATGCGTAATGAACACATAATATGCATAAAATAAAGGCATAATAACAAAGACAAGATATTGGACTTTGTATATCCGATTGAACACATCTCACGTCCAATCGAATGTACGTCATCCGGCGTGGCGAATAATCGTGGTAAAGATCTTATCCCCATGAAACGGAGGGCCTTTAATCCGACTTACTAAGCCCATGCGCAATAAACACATAATATGCATAATAAAGACAAAAGTAAACACAAAAATACTCGGCGTGGCGAAGCATCGTGGTAAGGATCTTATCCCCGTGAAACGGAGGGCCTTTAATCCGACTTACTAAGCCCATGCGCAATGAACATATAATATGCATAAAATAAAGGCATAATAACAAAGACAAGATATCGGACTTTGTATATCCGATTGAACACATCTCTCGTCCAATCGAATGTACGTCATCCGGCGCGGCGAAGCATTGTGGTAAGGAACTTATCCCCGTGAAACGGAGGGCTTTTAATCCGACTTACTAAGCCCATGCGCAATAAACACATAATATTCATAAATAAAGACAAAAGTAAAAACAAAAATACTCGGCGCGGTGAAGCATCGTGGTAAGGATCTTATCCCCGTGAAACAGAGGGACTTTAATCCGACTTACTAAGCCCATGTGCTTTTCTCATCATTACATAAAAAATAACGTGCAGAAAAATAAATGGCGGAATAATTAAACGACTCAAAATTAAACAAAAGAACATGCCGTTTACTCAAGTGGTACGTGGAGTTGTGGCCTGAGTACAGATCATACTACCATCTATTCGGAATCGGCTATGAAATTTACGTCTGGGTTTCCATCCGATATACCTCAAGAGGCGACACACCTTTCATTTTATCCGATGCCCGCAACACACATCATATTCATAACACATACATATTTATCTATTCAAGGCCGCAACATGCATTTAAACATCATAATCATGCGAATAAAGCTCAATAAATAATAAAAAATAAAACAGAAAAATTAAGTGTGAAAAGTACCCTCAGGTCTAACCGTTTAAGTCGTCTTCGGACTTGCGTTTCACGGAGATCGGAAGGGGTAAAAGCTCCTTACTCTTCTGGTTCACTAGCTTAGCGTTTCAACTCGTTGTTCCACTGTTTTCCTCGCTTTTTAGGCTTCGTTTTGCTGCTGTTTTGGATGTGTTTTCTGCTCACTGTTTCAGGTCACGTTTTTGTGTTTTAATGGGCTGTTTTGCTTGCTGTTTTTGGGTAGTTGAGGGTCGGTTTATAGGACCATTTTGGGATCAGTTCGAGGGTTATTTATTCTCATTTTTTTTGGTGAATTTGGGGGCAGATTGGGCTACTTGTTCGCGGCAGTTTTGAGGGTTGATCTACTGGTAGTTTAGGCTAATGCTCGGTAAACAGGGCAGTGCAGCGGGGCTGTTTGGTCTTGAGCGATGGGGTGGTGAAGGTGGTTTATGCGTGAAGGGTTGAGGGGTCTGGTTATGTTTCACGCATGCATGAGGCAGGGTCTGCTGGCTTGTTTGTTTCGGCCAGTCTTGCCAAGTTGGAGTAGGTTGTTCTTAAGTTTTGGTGTAAGGGTTTACTGGTCAGTGCTCAGTTTGCTGGCAGTGAGAAGAGAAGGGACGTAAGGGCTGTTAGGGCAAGGTTTGCTGTGGGTTGATGGCTTGTGTGATGCGTGAAGTTGGTATTTTGAGTGTTTTAGGTTTTTGTCTTCTTGTTGTTGGTCAGTGGCGTTAAGGTTGAGCAGATTATTGGTGAAGAGGCTGAGTGGCATTCAAGGGCTTCCTACGTGAAGTTGCTAGGAGGGGCTGTGGCTAGCGTGGGTGAGGCTAGGTGTGGAGGACTCATCAACGTGCAGGCTGGGCGTATGCTGTGGCTAGTGGGCCGTGAAGATCAGGTCATGTGTATGAAGGTGGCTAGGGCGTGGATTGTTAGGCGTGAGTGATGATGCGCTAAAGGACAGCGAATTGGCTGAGTGTGGGCCGTCGTGGAGGGCAGGTTACTTAGGTGCGTAGGTGTAGAGAGGGAGAGATGAAAGGTGATTTTAGGGTTGGTGTTTTAGAGAGATGAAGATAGGAGATGCGTGGCTTTGTTGAAGGGTGAAGATGTGTCTCTTTTGCTGCTTAGTCGAGAGAGATACAGTGAGTGTATAGAGTTTAGGGTTTTTGTTGTTTTATTGTTGTTATGTCGTGAGAGGGAGAGAGGCCAAGAGAGAGGAGTTTTGTGAAGGTGTTGTGTCTTTGACGGCTTATTGTTTTGTTCCTTTTTTGTTGTGCTGCCGTGTATTAGAGAGAGCTCAGGGTTTTGATTTTGTGTGTTGTTTATATAGTTTATCAAATTAGGGTTTGCATGCATGGATTTTATTTTAGGAAAGAAATCATTTAATTAGGTGTATTGGTATTTGATTTTAATTATTTAGGCAAGGATATTGTATTTTTGGTGGGTAATTTCATTAAATTGGTGATTAAATTATTTAAATTAGGAATTATCTTATTTTGATTGATTTTAATTTGGAAGTGAATTATTTAATTTTGGTATTTGATTTTTGATTTTATTTGATTTTAATTTTAATTCAATTTGTGAAATGATTTTATTTAATGTTTTATTTTAATTGGGTATATGACTTAATTAGTTTATTTAATTGGGTATATGACTTAATTAATTAATTAATTTTAATTTCAATTTAGTTATTTCATTTAATTTCAACTTGGTTATTTAATTTAATCTAATTGGTTTTAATTTAATTGGTTTCAATGGATTTTAGTTTAATTCAATTTAATTTAATTTGTGTTTAATTGGTTTAATTCAATTTAATTTGTGTTTAATATAATTGGTTGATGACTTAATTAATATTTTATTTAATTTTAATATTATTTAGTTGGTATATCATTTAATTAATTTAATTAGGTTTTTTTAATTTCATTTCATTATTTAATTTAATTTGTGACACATATTTTTTAAATGTTTAATTATTATTGGATGTGATTTAATGGGCTTGGGCTAAGGTTAAGTTTTAAAACGGAGATCCAACAGCGAACCCGAAGCTCAACACGTGAACTAAATCCAACAAAACTGTCAATTCTTGACTCTTCCCTTCCGACGTCCGTTTTCCGCGATTTCCGCGACTTAAAAGATAGTGCCTCCAAATGAGGCTCATCATCGGGTTTCACATGCAAAAATGCAATGCCTACAGTCGCCCCCACTTTGATGGGACTTGTGCAGTGTGTGACAGTGACAATCCTATCAAAGTCTGTGCAATGCATTTTTACTTACCTGGCTCACCAGCTGCCACTTGGTTTGCTTGTTGTGTTGAGTTGATTTTGTTGTGAGGTGGTCCATTCTCGAACCAAGTTGAGGAGAGGTGGCCCATTCTCGAACCGTTATTGTGGTGTGGTCCATTCCCGAACCGTACTCCATTCTCGAAGTGTCTTTCTTGACTTGTTCATTCCCGAACCATTACTGTGATGCAGTCCATTCCCGAACTTTGCTCCATTCTCGGATTACCATTCTCGGTTTGTTCATTCTCGAACTCTATTCCATTCTCGGATTACCATTCTCGGCTAGTTCCTTACTCCATTCTTGGATTACCATTCTTGACTTGTTCATTCTCGAACTCTGCTCCATTCTCGGATTACCATACTCGGCTTGTTCATTCTCAAACTGATTTTCCATTCTTGGAGTGTCATTCTCGGCTTGTTCATTCCCGAACAGTGTTTCCATTCTTAGAGTGCCATTCTCGGTTTGTTCATTCCCGAACAGTGTTTCCATTCTTGGAGTGCCATTCCCGGCTTGTTCATTCCCGAACAGTGTTTCCATTCTTGGAGTGCCATTCCCGACTTGTTCATTCCCGAACAGTGTTTCCATTCTTGGAGTGCCATTCCCGACTTGTTCATTCCCGAACAGTGTTTCCATTCTTGGAGTGCCATTCCCGACTTGTTCATTCCCGAACAGTGTTTCCATTCTTGGAGTGTCATTCCCGGCTTGTTCATTCCCGAACAGTGTTTCCATTCTTGGAGTGCCATTCCCGGCTTGTTCATTCCCGAACAGCGTTTCCATTCTTGGAGTGCCATTCCCGGCTTGTTCATTCCCGGCTTGTTCATTCTCAAACTGATTTTCCATTCTTGGAGCGCCATTCCCGGCTTGTTCATTCTCGAACTTATTTTCCATTCTTGGAGTGTCATTCCCGGCTTGTTCATTCCCGAACTGTGTTTCCATTCTTGGAGTGCCATTCCCGGCTCGTTCATTCCCGAACTGTGATTCCATTCTTGGAGTGCCATTTCCGGCTTGTTCATTCTTGAACTGATTTTCCATTCTTGGAGTGCCATTCCCGACAAGACTGCTACTGATGCTAATGTGGGCCTCGCCCCCAGAGTGCCATACCTGGCAAGACCGATTCTGATGATGATGTGGGCCTCGCCCCCAGAGTGATGCTGATGTGGGCCTCGCCCCCAGAATACCATACCCAAAACTCAAATGGGCCTCAACCTTGGGATTATTACCTGAATCCGATATTGTGCTTTTCACCGTTTCCGACGGGCTTGTCTTTGCCGCTTTCTCTTTTCTTCTTCAAAGCCTGTGAACACAAAACAAAACAATCACAAAGAATGCAAAATGTGTTATGTGTATGCATGCATGAATGTTCCTATCCCATCGGGTTAGGTCTTCTGCCAATTCTTTTGGTGACTGCTCAGTCTTCTTTTCCTTAGGCAAGCCACTATTTCAATCTGTCTACGTTGATCGACTCGGTGAACTAATTCCTTTCCAAGCCTGATATTTTCACTGTCCCCATTTCCCAATTTCTGAATGGCTATCTTATCTTTTCTGCTTGTTTATTCTGAGTATTCCCCGTGTTCTAAACATCACTGAATTTCATAGTACCAAGGTTGAATGCTTTTGTCAATATACTCATGTTGCAGGAAGAGGCTTAGGCAAGTAAACGAAATGAACGTCTTTATTATCGTTGAGAAAAAAAAGGTTTGAACAAGTAAACAAAATCAACGTCTTTATTTAAAAATACTGGATCAAGTAGACTAGGAGGAACAGCTCCATCACCCGCAGCACTGCCTTCTTCCTTGGCCTATGGTTCTTCACTGTCATCCATGTAAGAAGCTTGGTGGTTGAGGGTTTGGAGGACAAGGGTTTCGGGTAGGCCAGAGTTGATCATGTAGTTGGGTAGGGGATTTCTGTGTGTGTTGGGTTGTTCTTTTTCTAGATCGGGTATTTTATGGGAGTCTATCAGGTCTTGGATTTCATGGCGGAGTCGGGTGCAATTGTTGGTGTCATGGCCATGTAGCTGGTGGAAGTGACAATAAAGGTTCACATTTATGTGTGGCGGTGGGGGTTGTGGAAGTGGTTTGCCTTCTAAGGGTTTCAAGAGTCCTTGTCCCTGCAACTTTTCAAATACCTTTGACAAAGGTCTACCAAGGTTGGAGAATTGCCTGTTTCTGATGGCAGTGACCTCGGTACTAGGGGGTTTGGCCTCAGAAGGTCCCCCAAAAGTTCTTCTATTCTGGCCATAAAACTTTCTGTTTTCAGCCTCCTCTTCTTCAATATCCATAACTGTCTCTCTCAATTGTCGGAAATCTGTTATCACCGAAGTCATCCTCCACAACTTACATAAATGGAGGGCTTAGTACCCTTGATGATCATTTTGATCTGGTCTTTCTCTGAAGGCCGAGTCTGCATTTTCAAAAGTTGACCTCTCCAGCGGTCTACATACTCCTTGAAGTTCTCCTCCGGCTTCTTCTTAGTATTCTCTAAATCACGGAGTGACAAATCAATCTCCAAGTCTGTAACATACTGTTTTAGAAATGCATCTGCCAATTCCTTCCAATCTTCTTTGACCTTTTTTTCTCAAGGTTGTGATACCACACTACGGGTGCCCCCTCAAGTGACATTCCGAACATTTTCTGCACCTGACGCTTCGATAAGCCCACTGCACTCATAACTGCAACGTACTGGCGAAGATAGACCCTCAGATCCCCACTCCCATTGAACTTGGCCATATCCGGCATCTTGAACTGAGGAGGCATCTGTTCCTCAAAGGTCAACGCCTCATAGTCTAATAGGTCTTCATCCTTACCCTTCATCTTATGGGTAACAGACTCTACCTGGTCACGGAGTTTCTGCAATTCTGCCTGAGACCCAATCATTCGGCCTGTTGCATATTCTGCCATGTCGTCATCAAAATTATGGATATCATCCCCCAACCCATTTGGAGGCTCCTCACGCCTCACATTCTCAGAACTCCCCCCAGCACGGGGCACAGCCATCTTTGCCATAGTAGTAGTCAAGGCTTGCATCTGTTCAGTAAATTTGGCGAGACTGTTCTCAAACTGATCCATACGGGATACCTCATTTTCTGGTGTACTCATATATGTTACTGTCTTTTTAGGGAGTCTTCTCTCTTCCCTAACCCAACAGGAATCTATTATGCCTTTTTGAGACATAAAGGGTGTTAACATGATGTATGCATGTATGAGGTGCATAAGATGCATATAACATATAGGACATAATAAATTAATTAAAATTCTCAAACAAATCGGCCCATTATCATTTTAGAAGTTTTTTGGGCTAAATGTCATAGGAGTGAACTCATCCTAGTTTAAATGGCCCAACGAGTTCGCATCTCATGGCAAGGAGCCCAACTAAATCCAAATGGTAATGTTTCGAACACAAGCACAAAATGGCCCATCAACATTTAGAGGCCTTGGCCCAATCGTCATAAGATACGTTCTTATCCCAGTTTAAATGGCCCAACAAGCCCATGTCCCATGTCAAATGGTCCAAATGGATCCAAACGATGATGTTCCCAAACACAAGCATAAAGATAATTCAAGCATAAAATAGTAAACTCTACAAGGTGGCCCATCAACATTTCAGAAGCTTTGGGCCGAATGGTCATAGGATACGAACTCACCCTAGTTTAAATGGCCCAGCAAGTTCGCATTTCTGACAAAAAGTCCAACTGCATCCAAATGAGGATGGTCCACAAGCACATGCTCAAGGAAATAATTGTTACTTTAGCCATACAAACCCGGTCTATGGGCGGGTTCGTGAAAGTATAAACAAAGACCTTTGCTGGCGAAAGATTGCCCACAACTAGGTCTCCCCACTCAAGGGTTCGAGCAACCAAGCAAGCTCACCTTTTTTATACCTTCCGGTACGTGCCAACAAGTCATTGTGTGTGACTAACTGTCAAATGGATTTCTTGTTGCAGATTCCCCAGAGGGAGGGTGGAGCGAACTCTCTTAAATACCCAAGCCTCTTAGACTCTTATCGCTTGGTGACAGGAATAAGCAACAAGTCCTCCAAATTAGTCTGTCACAACAGGCTAAGGGTAGTGACTATTTAGATGCCTCCACAGCTTTTCCTCGAAAGGTAGTGAATGAAGGAAGACACCAAACCATTACCTAGCCTTAAAATGTCTTTGATCAAACCCTCATTTCATCCACTATAGACATGGTTAATTAAAACATAAATCCAAACATTACAAGACAATATTTCGGGGCCGATTCTCTATCCTCATTGGAGTCGCCAGACTGTGGTGACATAGGGAAACCCTAATGACACAGCTCTCTCTCTCACGGCCACAAACACAAAAATAATAGACCATAATTCACAGATCACGCCATCATCCATAGCACACATTCACAGCACACGCCCCTCACTACCTCACGCTATAAAGCTTGCCACTCATACCTGCCAACACGCACATGGCCTCACACTAATAACACTGCTACCTTCACGTCAAACTGCCACACAATGAGCCATGCACCAACCCTAAACGGCTACCTCTCCACGCACGTCCTCTGCCAACACGTAACCTTCATCAACAAAACATCACTCAGCCACCTAGCCTTAACCGCCACCTAGCCTTAACCGCCACCTAGAGTCACTCAAATAAGCAACTCACCCCACGTAACAAACCCAACCGACAGCCCCTAGCCATCACACCATTAGCAGCCCACGTTGTAGCCACGTCCCTCAGCACGAGCCATACGAGACAAACAGCCCCTTTTTCCCCCTTGCCCTAAGCCTCAAGCTTAACTCATGCATTTTCTTATGCCATGCACCAATGTCCCTCCACGTTGAAGCCACGCCTTCACTCAAACAGGACCCCACGCATTTGCCTAAAACTGCCGCACCTTGAACTGCCATATATTGGATCCTAAACTGGACTGAATTCTACCCAAAACAGCCGCATATTACCCCTGAAATTACCTCTAAAACACGTCACAAATCTGCCTCAAAATAGTCCAAAAACCGCAGCCTAAACCGAGACAAAAATCGTGCCAAAATAGTCCTCTAATACCTGAAATAGTGAGCAGAAAATGCATCCAAAACAGCAGCAAAATGAAGCATAAACAGCGAGAAAAATAGTGGAATGACGAGTTGAAACGCTAAGCTAGTGAACCGAAAGAGTAAGGAGCTTTTACCCCTTCCGACCGCCGTGAAACGGAAGTCCGAAGACAACTTAAATGGTTAGACCTGAGGGTACTTTTTCACACTTATTTTTTCTGTTTTATTTTTTATTATTTATTAAGTATTATTTGCATGATTATTATGGATTGATGCATGATTGTGGCCCTTGATTAAAATGAAAAATGTGTCGCCTCTCGTGGTATATAGGATGGAAACCCGGACGTAAATTTCATAGCCGATTCCGAATGGACGTAGTATGATCTGCACTCGGGCCACAACTCCACGTACCACTTGAGTAAACGGCATGTTCTTTTGTTTAATTTTGAGTTGTTTAATTATTTCGCCATTTAATTTTCTGCACGTTATTTATTTATGTAATGATGAGAAAAGCGCATGGGCTTAGTAAGTGCGATGAAAGGTCCTCTAATTGAAGAGGTTAAAATCCTTTACCACGATGCTTCGCCGCGTCGAGTATTTTTGTGTTTACTTTTGTCTTTATTTATGCATATTATGTGTTTATTACGCATGGGCTTAGTAAGTCGGAATAAAGGCCCTCCGTTTCACGGGGATAAGATCCTTACCACGATGCTTCGCCGCGCCGGATGACGTACGTTCGATTGGACGTGAGATGTGTTCAATCGGATATACAAAGTCTGATATCTTGTCTTTGTTATTATGCCTTTATTTTATGCATATTATATGTTCATTGTGCATGGGCTTAGTAAGTCGGATTAAAGGCCCTCCGTTTCACGGGGATAAGATCCTTTACCACGATGTTTCGCCGCGCCGAGTATTTTTGTGTTTACTTTTGTCTTTATTTATGCATATTATGTGTTTGTTGCGCATGGGCTTAGTAAGTCGGATTAAAGGCCCTCCGTTTCACGGGGATAAGATCCTTACCACGATGCTTCGCCGCGCCAGATGACGTACGTTCAATTGGACGTAAGATGTGTTCAATCGGATATACAAAGTCCGATATCTTGTCTTTGTTATTATGCCTTTATTTTATGCATATTATATGTTCATTGCGCATGGGCTTAGTAAGTCAGATTAAAGGCCCTCCGTTTCACGGGGATAAGATCCTTTACCACGATGTTTCGCCGCGTCGAGTATTTTTGTGTTTACTTTTGTCTTTGGCATTACATCATGGCACGTTTATCTTTAATATACAGATGTATCTTTAATTGTTCCTCTTTCGCGTATTTGAATTTGCATCTTTTATCCCTTCATTGTCATGCGCTTGTTTGACTCCGTTTATTATGTGGTTATCTTGATCTTATTTCATATGCTTTTATAATGCGCTTATAACATGATATGTTCGTCGTTATTTTGATTTCCTTTTTATTGCATGCCAATATTGCTATGGTTGTCTTGCGTTTATGTCTACATGAATATTGAATGCTTATGATGTAACATGTTTGCTATTGAAAAAGACTTTATCTTCATGCATGTGAACTTATGATTATGGTGCACTCTTGGAAATAAGTGTTATTTAGGCTTGATTAAATTATTACACAAATCTTTTCATTACAAGTGACATAAGTAATGGACCATTCCGAACCCCACGGTTTGAGGTCTTCCCTTGCGAGGGGTGAGTGCAGCCTTAAATCTCATTTTCCCGGTTCACACCGGGTGGTGACTCCATCATTCTCCGGTTTAGTCCCCCGTGGCTACTTCGTACTCCCAACCGGGCCACGAGCCCGGAACAGCATGCGTCGCCCAGGTTTCCCTGTGTCACCACAATGACATGTCGTGTTGTGCTCGTGACATGATGTGTTCATGACATGCTATCAGAATATTTCAACGTAACCGATTCAGCTAACCGAAGTGCCCAAAATCAATAAACGGCCTAAAATCCCAATTTTGGCCAACCTTGTGCCAAACTTTAATTTGCCTCAAATGTAAACTACAACTGTAATGGCATGTATCTAGCCATTTCTAATTGCACAGCATGCAATTCTAATACTCTCAATCATTAAAATTGCCAAACCACTCAAATTATAGGCTTAAATCACACATATTTTGCGGTGACTTGGCTACGACTAAAATAATGTGATCATGTTTCTAACATCCTATAAAACATGCTGAGTGTGCAAAGTGTGTCTAATGAACCCTAAAAATGAAATCCCAAAAATGAGGGGTTTAATGGAATCATGTAATTATGAGAAATAAATGCTAGAAATGAAGATTATAGACTTACATGAACTCCTCAGAGATTAAAATGCATGAAAATTTGATAAATAGGCTGGAAATGGGAAAAAACTCGTGGCCTCCATGAAAAACGTCATTGAAAAATGAAATGGGGCAGATCTGTTTTTATAAACGCGTAGAGACTTGTATACCACTCCCTTGACCGGTATGTTGGGGTTTGATATAAAATATCGAAGATTTATGACCAATGCTATTTTAATGAATCAGTATGCATGATGTGGCAGTGGTATGTTGACATTGAGACCGATATGGAGATCAATTTACATTTTGTTGAATCTACTAACGGTATTATAGATGCAGGGACACTGGTACACTAATTTATGGACCGATATAACGGTCCCATAACTAAAACTCTGCCTAAATGAATGTAAAATCATGTTAATTGTGTGTGAACTTGGACCATTACAGCGGTCAGCTTGCATATACACTATAAGAGCGATAAGCATCGCATACATGACCTACATGACCATGATATTTCTGACATGTATTACTGTACATGCTAAAATCTGGGATGTTGCAGATGACGACCTTCCCTGGTGAAATATTTTCAAAAGAGACAGCATCATCAAAAGTGACCACCTTGGCTATATAGTTGATGGCCAGGATAAGATGACCCATCTTGGGCCTCATGTTTTGTGGGAGATCATTGATCCCTAGAGTGTCATGAGTGTTAGACTCTTAACGAGCCAAGGCCATAGGTGTTGACTCATACAGGTTACGCTATGTTGTTTCACCACTGAACTTATGCATTCACCTCTTTTGTTACATTAGGAGCGGTGGTGGTGGTGGTGGAATTTGTTTCCTTGAGGACGGTGGTGGTAGTGATGTAGTAAGTCGGGGTCAGAGAGCACTTGGCTGGCCATGAGCCTGAAGTTTCCTGGCACCTACAATATGCAAGGGGTTGATCCTCTTTTGGGACATTGTTGTATATGAAAAAATGAAAGTTAGAAAGCCAAAAATATGATCGGGTCAAATTAGAAGAAGATGCCAGTAAGAAAAGTTTATTGGGTCAAATTTAAAGCAGGGAAGAGGTTGGTTAGTAACTACCAAGCCTTCTACTAGTGGAAGGAGGGTGTTTAGTATAAGACCTGCCTCAGCTGGAGAGTGTAGGAAACGCGTTTTTTGAGTATGGAAAATGGTTTAGCCACACGGATCGGACTTCAAAAATTTTCTACCCATCCCCTTGAACTACCAAATATTACTGCCACCACCACTGAAATTTTACTTCTGTTTTAGACAAAATTCAAGTCCCGAAACAGCCCCGGAACAGTCCCCGAATAGCCCCGAAAAGCTGAACAAAAACTAGACTGTTTGGACTCGATTCGCGTCCAACGAACTACAGAAACAGCTCATAAAATTTACGGACTATGGTTGTGTATTGGTTCTGATTTTTCACTTGAAAACAGCCCCAACACATCCCCAAAACACCACAAAATATTCCCCAAAAAAATTGGATTAAAACGAAACCAAATCAAGTTTCGTTTCACCAAGTATATGGGCGGCAATGAGTAAAAGAATGTCTCACTACCGTGTACAAAGAATAACAAGATGAAGAAGATATTTGTTCGACGCCACAAGTCTTCCGAAATATGTCTCATAACCAATGGAAACTTGTGTGGGCAACACTCACAAAAACAATCCCTAAACTATTTAGAGATAAATTCACACAACAATTTTTGTTCTTTTGATTTTTGTTTTCCTTTGTTCTTCTTTTCGTTTCTCAACAATTGAGAGGGTTTGGAGAATAAGAAGATAGAGGCTAGGTTAGAGAATGAGAGAACATAAAAAAGAAAAATCAAATTTTCGTTTATACTTAGGGTTACTAATTTCCAAAATTAACAAACCATTAGCCCCCCCCCCCCCAAGCAATATTCGACCATATGGGTTTTTCTTTAATTTTGTAATATTAATCCTTTATTATAATAAAGGATATGTTACAAAAATAAAAGGTGTAGTTTCCTTTCATAAAGAGCAATTACTCAAACTAATCAAAAACCTTCCAAAAACCATTTTTGGAAAATCAAAATCAAAATTTATATTTATTAAATTATATAAATAATAATTGAATAATATGCAATTAATAATCATTAAATAATTATTAAAACTATATACTAACCTTTTAATATATAGTATCAAGTGTGACACATCAATATTATTAATCATATTAATAATATTTATACATATTTGAGTATATAATTGGACTATCCAATTATACTAAATCCGTTATAGTATATCGAGCTAGCACGGGGACCAAATAGACCTACATTTCTAAGCTCCAATAATCTCAAAATATTAATTAAGCTCTTGATTAAATATTCAGAATTATTAACTCCGGGTTATTCCACTAAAAACCCGAAGTTGCACTCTCGTTGACGTAGATGATTTATTAAGCTGAACCAAGTTGGTGTCTATCGATATAGTCACTACATACGAGTTGACCCTTCACGAGTATCTCATAATTAGAGCCGGGTCATAATGTCCATTATACCCCTCTAATTATTTTTACCTTAAGTACCATTGATTCATTAATGAATGATTTATTCATAACCATTATGAATTTTAATCTTTCTATTCGTCATAGAAAGACTTGAGCGCTCAAACCGTTCAAGTACCGAATCAACCTTTAAAAACGATAATCCACTACTTCTCGCAAGAAGGAGTGAACTCCATATCTATGTAAAACGTTTCCAGCTACATAACAGACCATTCCCCCAAAGTACGTAGAAATTGGTTGGGACTGCTACACTAACCTCACCTTTGTAAATCAAAGAACATAGCCTGCCATGCAGGAGTTCGTAGTACACTCAGGATTAAGATCAATCTATATATGACCATCTAGTAGCTCAAAATGATTTTCTTTGTTTAATGGATGTTATAAAAATGTCATTTCCATCTGGGTCCAGTCCTATATGATCACATCATATAAGGTTCCTCCATTCTCATCTCTCTACATAGTGTGGGACACAGAAATCTGGCGACGCATGCTGGTCCGGGCTCACGGCCCGATTGGGAGTACGGAGTAGCCCACGGGGGACTAAACCGGAGAATAATGGAGCCGTCACCCGGTGTGAACCGGGAAAATGATTTAAGGACGCACTCACCCCTCGCAAGGGAAGACCTCAAACCGTTGGGTTCGGAATGGTTCCTTACTTATGTCATTTGTAATGAATGAATTTGTGCGATTTTAACCAAGTCTACTTAACATACATATTGGTCAAAGTAGTCTAAATTCTTATAAAGCCTAAATCTAGGTTTGCATGCTTCAAAAGTAAACTTTCATAACGGTAAATACATGACATCACACATCAAACATGTTAAACAAATAATGATCTAAACATAACATTACTTAAATTCTTGACGCAGAAAGTAAATAACTAAGTCATGCTCGAAACAAAACAACATTATAATAGCCTAGTCATGCTCAAATACAAATTGGAGTGAAATGAAATATATGAGTCTTTTAAGTGGTACAGGGCATTGTATCCCGAGTGCAAACCCTATTACCGTCCATTCGGATTCGGCTATGGAATTTATGTCCGGATTTCCATCCAATATACCACAAAAAGGAACACATATTCCATCCACCCAAAATCACATCACATACTGATTAATGATATTCTTGCGACGGAAAAATAAGTTACATGCTTTTCTACGTTACTAATGCACATAACCTAAATTAAATAACATGTTAAATTAATTATTCATGCTAATCATCACAAAACACATTTTTCTAAATCATTATTTCATGTAAATAAATTCCAACAACATACTAAACTAATTATTCATGCTAGACACATAAAATACATCTTCTAAGTCATTATTTCATGTGAATAAATTCCATACAATCATACTAAACTAATTATTCATGCTAGACACATAAAATACATTTTTTAAATCATTATTTCATGTGAATAATTTCAATAATATAAACCCTCAGGTCTAATCTTTTGTGTCGTTCGTCGGAGGTGCGTTATATGGCCGTCAGAAAGGCTAAGACACCGTGACTCCACCGGTTCGCTGGTTCGATGTTTTGCTCACTGTTTCACTATTTGTTCGCCGTTTCCACTTCCACACTTAGCTCACTGGTTGGCAATGAATTAGGGACGGTTATGGTGATTTTTAGGGGGTATTGAACTGTCATTTGCTCGGTTTCTCAAAGACTTTCAAGTGCAGTTTTGGTTCACTGTTTCGGTGATTTTGGTCACTGTTTTGAGTGCAGTGAGCTGTTGTTTTGGCGTGAGGAGTGAGGGTTAAATATGGTCAGTTTATGTGTGAATATTAGGGGCTAAGTGAGGGTGATTTAGGCATGATTTCCAGGGGTTAAATGAGGGCAGTTTGGACGTAAATATAAGGGGCTGGATGAGGCAGTTTAGGCGTGAGTGTAAGGGCTGTTTTGGGGCTGACTTGCGTGAACAATGGAGGCAGAATGAGGGGCTGACTTGCGTGAACAATGAAGGCAGAAAGAGGGAGCTGGATGAGAGGGTAATAAGCGTGAATGATAAGGGTGGTTTGGGTGGCTAATATGGCGTGAAATGGATGGCTTCAAGTGCTGTGATGGGCGTGATTTTTTAGGGGAAATAAGGGGCTGGTTTAGGATCTCTATATGCTCTTCAAATGCTAAGCATGTGCTTAATGTCTGTCCCCTCAATGGAAGAAAAATGGTGGTTTAAATAGGCAAATGGGAGAGTGGTCACTTCATGGTGAGAGTATGGGTCATGGCATGGAGGGTGGCTATCATAGATACATGGGCGTGGGGTGTAAGGCTTGTTTTGTTAGTTTGTTTTTGTTGAAAGAATTGCTTTGAGATCAATTACGTGGGATGCATGGGTGGGGGAATGGTTTGCATGGGTTTTGTTTGTTTGTTAGTGGCTTGGTTTGTCCTTTGATTTTGTTGTTTAGCATTTGGTTGGGTTTTGTTCATTATTTGTGCATGGGTGTTACATGGCTTTTTGTTGCTGTTTTGTTTTATAAGTGGGGGAGAAAGGGTTATTCATTTACGTGAGTCATGGGGTGGTATGGTCTTGTCTTTGTTTGTTTGTGGTTTGGTGATGGAATTGTGTTTGGTTTAGTTTGTGAAGGAATTGTGAGGGAATTGATTTTCGTTGGTTAGTGTTTGGGAGGGATTTGTGATTGGTGGCTTTTGGTTATTTGGTGTGGGTATTTTTTTTGCCTTGTGGTTGGTGGAATGGGAGTGGTTTGTGGGGATTTCGGGCCAAGGAAATGCCTCGAAACGAAGATTCAATGAGCGAACTCAAAGCAAATTCAACGAATCAAAACCAATGATGTGTCAATTCTTTTTCGACGATCGTTTTCCGTGACTTCCACGACTCAAAGGTAGTGCCCCCTTACGAGACTCTTCATCGGGCTGGTATGCAAAAAATGCAATGCCTACAGTCACCCCCACTTTGATGGGACTTGTGCAGTGTGTAACAGTGATAATCCTATCAAATTTTATACAATGCATTTTTACTTACCTGGCTCGCCAGCTGTCACCTGGTTTGCCCGCTGCTTCGAAATGATTTGATGATGTAGTAGATATGGTGGCTAGGCGCCTCGACCCCTGGGCTTGTGTCCCGAACCACTGAATGTGACCTATGATGATGATGCAGTGGACCCTCGACCCTGGGACACATCCCGGAACTACAACCGACAACGGGGGCACCTCGACCCAACACCGCTGACAATAGGGACCTCGCCCTTGAACTGATGATGTAGTGGGCACCTCGACCCAAAACCGCTGACAATAGGGACCTCGCCCTCAATATGATGATGTAGTGGGCACCTCGACCCTGGGACGCATCCCGGAACTACAACCGACAACGTAGGCACCTCGACCCAAAACCGCTGACAATAGGGACCTCGCCCTCAATATGATGATGTAGTGGGTTACAACCCTGGGACGCATCCTAAAATGCTAATACTGATGAAGTGGGTTACAACCCTAGGACGCATCCCCAAAAACTACTAATACTGATGAAATGGGTTACAACCCTGGGACGCATCCCCGAAACTGCTGATACTGATGAAGTGGGTTACAACCCTATGACGCATCCCCAAAACTACCGATACTGATGAAGTGGGTTACAACCCTGGGACGCATCCCCGAAACTGCTGATACTGATGAAGTGGGTTACAACCCTGGGACGCATCCCCAAAACTGCTACTAATATGATGTGATGGTTCATCCCAACATACTGCACTGCCTCCCACAAGATAATCTTGATAACTAAACATATTTTTGTCCTCAACGAATGCCTCGTGTCAAAACCAGAGAATCTTCAAAGTGCTTGATACACTTAATGATCTTCAAATTGTTGAAAAACATTGTTGTCGTATGCTCTCAACCGTTGAAAACCTAAAACACACACATACACATGCACTTGCATATATGCATATCTCATGCTTCTCTCTACTCTAGCCATGATTTTCTCTATAATGATCTTACTAACTATATGCTCAAATATCAACAGAATGTTTGTTCAAACTAAACATGCTAATTTATCTTACATTCATACATATCTATATTATCTATATATGCACACATTCAACCGTCACAACTTAGCTTACCTTTATAACTTACCTTACTGGTGGCTCACAGTTGATATATTGCACAATTTATATTCATACACATACATTTGAAGCTCTATTACTATATCAGACATCAAGCATATATGAGTTCCAATGTCTTAGTTCTTAAACTGCTTTGCCATTTTCTAACTATCAACTTGTGCTCAGAAATCTCAAATCATAATCTTTTATATATACTCATGCCATGCATATGCTACTCATTTATGCTTTCTACCATCTTATATACATTTATCAGTACTCACTAGTTTTTATTTACTCATGCATGCTAATATTCGTATACAATGCATAAAATACAAACTTTCATTCAAATCACTAATTTATATATGATTATCTCATTTATAATTGCAATCTTATTCCCTAGGGTGTAGTTTCGACATCCTTCATACCCAAGTCTTATTAAATTATATTTATGACCTTATTTATGTGTTCTCATCTAAATATACTTACATGTGCGTCTATACTTTTATATGATCATACCCATTTCTTACTCATACCTTTGCTCATAATCGCTTATTCTTATCTATATGTGTATCTAGTTACACATGTTTCTTTCTTTCACACTCATCTTTATATATAAATATATACTTGTTTCAAGCATATACTATACACAATTCTAGTACATAATTAATTATGAACGCTACTAAATCTTTAAGTATTATAAGCATGAGTTACTTACCTGGCTAGGCGGACACTCCTAATCCTGGTCCGATCTGCCAAAACAAATCATAATATCTATCAGAACCGCTATTTGCGGGACTTTCAACTCATCAAAAACAACTGCGGGTTTCCCCGGAACACCCGAATCATCTCTGGTACTATGATCTAAACTTCATTACTCTAATACTTGCTTACATACTATTCTAAACTAGCTTGATGAGTCATATTCTCACCTTACGCATTTGCGACAAAACCTGCGGAAAAGTTTCCGCAAATGCTACGGAATGGTCTCGAACCCTCCGGACTAACCCAAAATTACCTAATTACCCTCGCAATATCATATTTACATTATAATTATATTTACGATCAACTACGCTCATTCGCGCGAGAAACTCTATTTTACCGGAAACTCGCTAATTCTACCGGATCGATCATATCTTCTCTGATTCTCCCCGGATTCTACCACATTTATCTTTTTCACATATTAAAACATATCCAATTCATCTCATGCAAATTCGTTACACTACGAAACTATCGGAAAAATCCGAATGCAAATCGATATACTTTGAAATATCAAATTCTAAACGGAAAGTCGTACCGAAATTTTGAGGCCATATTCGGACTCCCAACAGCCATACGAACGCGCTGGTGTCGTCGGAATTCCTATCGGAGCTACTGTTCAACATTGGTTTACTATTCACTGATGCTTTCTTCCTCGTTTCATGTGTAATCAGCCGTTGTTCGGTGAAATCAACCCTGCACACTCGTAGTACTCGGTGAGGGCTTCAATTTGGTAGGTGGCTCGAGCTGTGAAACGAACCGAAGAGCCGAATCCGACCAACCCACTTCACGCCACTATCGTCGTCGTTTCTCGCCGTTGCCGGCGTTATACGGCCGATCACCGGCCACCATGACACTACCCATCACCGGACGGTCACGATGCCACCGGTACACCGGCCTGACGCCAGCCAGAGGCTCGCTGTTTCCTATTCGCAGAGTAATCTCAATCTGAAGTCAGTGTCCTACTCAAAGCAGATTCTGAACATCAGTACATATATTTATGTACCACTTTTAGTATCTAAAATTCAATTTTAATACTATTGGTGAACATGTTTATGACAAACATATTTGAAATCAGAGCCTTGCCCGTCTTCAATTCCTTCATGTCTGCCTTGTCCATACGGCAGTCACCCTTCAGTGACCCCGTTTGCCACAGTTTAGGCAGACATCTTGGGATATGTCTTTTGTCTTCCTAGAAGACAGTAATGATTTTGCCTTTGCCCTTTTCTACAACTCAGAAGCCTTTGGCCAAGCCTTGGCCTTCTAGAATAACGAAGTAGGGTGCGCCTTGCGCTACTTGCCTTATTGCAAACTTTGGCTTTGTCTCCTTGAGAATGGCCATTAACTCTCCAAGAGTTATTAATTACAATTTAATACTTCTAAGATCTAAGAATAGATCTATGAAGATCCTTCAATTTCTTCATCATACTTTAAGGATCTGATCCTTGGCTTTGATTAGGAAATTGAGGAGTCCTATTGACAAGTATAATGGATTAAGCACTAAAGTTATCATCACATGAATCTTCCAAAGATCATGCTCTACTATTTGCTTAACTCTGGGCTTAGGCCTAATATGTTATTTTATCAAATAAAGTAACTTATTAGTTTCCATGACCATCCTGAAATTTTATTCCCAATTTGAAAATTAAAGTCGTTTAAACACATTTCCTTAGGATTATGTTTTAAACACTAATATTTCAATTTAATCTTGATTCTAATAGTCCAACTATTTAATCAACGATTTCAGGTACAATCTAATGCAATGATTACTACAGTCTAACTATATAAATAATTACAATTTTATTGGTTAAAATCAAATATATATTGATTACTATAATCCAATTATATAATCAACTATAAATGATCGGTAAAATTCAAATATATTGATTACTATAATCCAATTATATAATCAACTATAAATGAAGGGTAAAATTCAAATGTATTGATTACTATAATCCAATTATACAATCAACTATAAATGAAGTAGTTTGAATACAGTCCAAATTTTTAATTAAAACAACAATCAAATATTAGTCTAACTAATACTTTAATTTATTTGACGAGATATTTGATATGAGCGCGTATGGCAAGTTATTAAACGAATATTGTAAATTTAATTCTTACCTCCCACTATTTTTCGGCGAGCCTCTAACCCTCTGTTGAGTACTCGGGAAACCTAGTTTCCTAGTGGGATAGGATCCCGTTAAATAACACACAATCTTGACTTTGGCCAACAAATTGTATGATACTTAACTATGTAGATCTCTAAGATCAATTGGATCCAATCCAATTCCTAGATCCAGTAGGTGGACATCCAAGTCTGAAACATATATCTATTTATGCCAATATATCCGATATATTCCCTAACTTTTTCCTCTAAATCAATTAAGCCTTGCTTTGGCCAACCAAGCTTAATGATTCTAGTCAAGCGTGACCCATTGACATGGAAAGCTTCGTAATCAATGTCGATGGACAAGAAGTGATCTTGACTTTGGCCAACAAATCACGACTTGGATAAGACACTGATATGGAACAAAACTCTCATGATTCAAACACATCCGCAATTGACAAAGTTCTTGACTTTGGCCAACAAACCAATGCCAACTTTGGATCTTGAGTAAGAATCACTCAACGGAAGGAAAAACGCTTAATATTGTTTGAGGATTTTTCGCGTGCAAATTGGTGACTAATTTATTATCTTTAATTAGGTCCATCATACACCCTTAAGCATGCATTCTAAAAGCATAATAAGGTGCGATAAATAAATAAATTAATAATGATATACATATGGATATCTCACAAATTGTTCCTAGAACAAATCACTCCATTTCCTCTCCCCGGCTAGAACTATTCTAACTTCTACCCAATTAATTAATACAATAAAGAAACCTCATT
Source organism: Zanthoxylum bungeanum (assembly GCA_019454045.1). NCBI lineage: Eukaryota > Viridiplantae > Streptophyta > Magnoliopsida > Sapindales > Rutaceae > Zanthoxylum > Zanthoxylum bungeanum. The sequence goes on along the minus strand of SKCR01004549.1, from coordinate 1,770 downwards.
TACATTGAGGGGAATTGGTGAGAAGAGAATTACAAAGAGTAAAGAGATAAAAGGCTGGACATGCAGGTCCAATTTAATAAATTCTAAATTTATTACAATTTCCAAAATTGCCCTCACCCTTCTAATATTCATCCGATATACATTATTCATGCAATATATTCATGCATTCATACAAATCATGTTATTCAATCAATCTAATCCAATTAATTAATCTTTGAATTAATGACCATCCAATGTTCAAACAACGATTTGATTTGCGCGAGTCAAACTCGTTTAAGAATAAATACTCAAAGTAAGTATTCTTGAATTATATTGAACTACAACTTTAAATCCAATTTATTTGTATCAATATTAATTCCAAATTTAATTCCAAATTAAATATTTACACTTACGAATAGCCTTAAGGACTTGGATTCCAAATCCAATCTTAATGGGTCTCAAAGGCCCATAACATCCAATGTCATTTTTATTAAAGTCCAATGGGCTTTTAATTAATTCTTAAGGCATGGGCTTGCCATAATGGGTCAAAACTAAAATGCCAAGGCCCAATAGGAATCACCTTATTGCCTACAAATTAATTTAGGCCCATTAGGCCCAATTAAATTCTTTAAAGGGCCAAGTGATGTATTTGGACTTTATGGAATTGGTTTTGGGCCCAATTGGATCCAATCCAAAAGTCCAAAACCAAACTTGGTTAAACCAAGCCCATTAAGCCCAAATACACACTTTTAGCCCAATTAAATAATTAAAGTCTTATTAACGTAATTATAATATTCCAAATATCATAATTATTTTAATTAAAGTTTATTAGCCATGATTAATTAATTAAACTCAATATTTCCAAAATACCAATTAACTTAATTAATCATCTTAATCCATCAATTTATGCTCAACACAAATTGAAGCCAAAATACATCATTTCATGCTCAACATGCTCTTTGATTTTAACATAAATATTATTGGCTTTGATTCCAATCCAATCAAACCAACAATCAACATTTAAATTTACATTTAAACACATCATTTCATGTTATAAATAATTATATATATATATATATATATATTTAAACATGCAGTCCACTGCTTGAAGCATTCGGCCAATGAGGGGTATTTGAAATGTAATCATGCATAACTGTAAGTTATCATATTCTAAGCATGCTCAAAGTATCAATTTGAAGAAATCATATTCAAAATACAAAAGCCCCAAATTTTAGTCTCATGAACCCTAAAATTTTCATGCTTAAATTGGCTCTGATACTATTGTTAGTGTTCCTAGAACATGCCAAGGATCTAATAAGTAAGAAAAGGTGTTCATAAATTCATTATAAGTTGCGGAATGACTTACATTGAATGGATTGATCTTTTAAAATTTTGAGAATAAGATCTCCAAGATCCTTCCTTTGTTGATTCCAAGCTTTGAGTTGGTTTCCCTATCACCTTAGTTGATTTCTACAAGTGCTAACTTTGTTGATTTTGCCACAAAATCAAAGAGGGGGAGCTTCTAGTTCACGCCCATCATGAGAGGATTTTAGGGTTTTTGTTCAAGTGTGTGTTATGTTGGAAGTGTGAGAGTTGCCTTTTGGTAAAATCACCTTTACCATTTTCACCTAAACTAGGTGGTTGGGTAAATGGTTTTACCAAAACCATTACAAGGTGGTTGGATGGTTGGTGGCTTGGCATAAATCCCAACTACCCACATGTGAAGTGGGCCACACATTTGAATTCAAAATTCAAATGTCTCTACGAACATTTGCCGCCGGTCGGTTCCGT
>SKCR01004548.1:0-26450 GCA_019454045.1 Zanthoxylum bungeanum | reverse complement strand
TCGTCCTTTGGAAGATACTTGTGCTATTTTTACTCCCCCTTTTCAGGTATTATAAATTCAACTCATCATTGCACTTTTGAAGATATCCAGAGTAAAACATGGAAGCCACTTCAAGAAGACGAGTTGAAAATATTGCGTGTTTGGCGGTAGTACTGTTAGTACTAAACCACAATACATAGAAGCAGCACAGGAATTGGGTCGAGTCTTAGCAGCAAGGAATATGCACTTAATATATGGCGGAGGAAATCTTGGACTTATGGGGATCGTTTCAAAGGCTGTACAGGAAGGAGGCAGTCATGTTTGGGAATCCTCCCAAAACCTTTGGCAGAGGCAAATCTTATTGGTTCATCAAACGGAGAGGAATGATCGTGCCAGGTATGTCTGAACGACTGGTAGAAATGATTAACCGTTCTGATGCTTTTATTGCTTTGCCAGGTGGCTTGGGCACATTGGAGGAAATTTTTATAGTACTATCTTGGGCGAACCTGAACATACACCAGAAACCGCTTGGACTACTCAACGTTGATGGATTTTATGATTTTCTTTGTGTGTTTCTTGATGATGCTCGGAGAAATGGGTTCGTGTCAAAACCTATGAAAGAACTCCTCTTTACTGCCAGAACTGCTCCGGATCTAATAGACCAACTTATAGCCTATGAACCGAAAGTTGACCCTATCATTTCAAAAATAAAATGGTCTGAGGACGATCGTGGTAAGAAGCGACGAATAAATCTGGATCTCAACCTTAATTTTCCTGTAGAATTTCAGCTAACCAGGTATTATTTTCTAAACTCTTCTTTCACTGTTTAAGACATTGGGGACAATGTCTCATTTAGGTTTGGGGGTGGGGTATAGTTAATAGTACTTGTTTGTATTGTGTTTTTATTTTTAGTCCAAAATTTTTCGAAAAATACAAAAAAAATTGAAAATTTGAAAAAATTACAAAAATATTTTGCATTTTTGTGTTTTTATTTTAACTAAAAGGTGAAATTGGTAAGAAATAGCCGAGTAAGGAGTTTCCACTCTGAGACGTATTTCAAACCATTTATTTCGAAACAAGTTAATTTTTGTTTATTTCATTTTGAATTATTTAATTTGTGAATTCTCCATAATACTGACTAAAATGAATCTTCATATGCTCATTTGACAGGTATTTCAACATGCATAGTAACATACAGACATGAGCTGTAATTGAAAAGCTTGTAATATTTCGTGCTCTAGTTTAATTGGAGGAAACATATATTAATAGTTATGGAATAAAAAAAAAAAATAAAAAAATAAAGTATCTAAGATCCGGGTTATTAAGTCTGTAAGGGTGTTTTAACACCTAGTGCCCTAAAACCAACTGGTTTGGGAGTCATTGGCCCAAAGCTCGTTACATGGATCAAAGATACTGCAAAATATATATATCTGAAGTCTGAGTAATTAAGTTCGTAGGGGTGTCTTAACACCTGGTGCCCTAAAGCCAACTGGTTTGGGAGTCACCGACCCAAAGCTCGCTACATAGACGGAAGATATTGTATATAAAAAAAGTCAAAATTCAGAAAAATCAAAGAAAAAATCAGAAAAATCAGAAAAATTATTCCATTGCTACAAAAAGGTGTGAAATCTGATAGAACTTTAGGACAAAAATATTACTCTCTTATCAACTACACTTATGACTGTTGTGGGCAAAAATGAGTTGTTTAATATTATGTTGGCTGTGTATATGAATAATGGTAAAAATAATCGGAGAATTTACTTATTTAGTAATTTAGAAAGAAACAAAACAACTAGAAACTTGTAGTAGAAGTTTCACCTGATTAGTTACTATCTTCTTTATTCTCTTTTCTCTTGTCTTTTTGCTTTTGTGTGCATTAGTTTTACTGCCTTTTTACTTTTGTAAAATGTTTGTGGGTATCATTGCTGTAAACCCTCACGAGACTACAACTCGTCCACTAGGGACACCTAGGGGTTTAAAGGCTTGTTGCATACGCTAAATGCAACCGTGATCCCTACGAAAGTGGCTTAGTTTAATTTTAATTTTATTTTGTTGTTTTGCTCGAGGACTAGCAAAATGTTAGGTTTGGGGTGTGATGAGCGGAAAATATATCAATATTTACCGCCCCTTTTACTTAATATTTTGTTTAGTTTCTCGGGTTTGATGAATGTTTTGATGTGTTTTAGTTTATTTTGCAGATAAAATAATATCGGGACTCAATGAAATCATTTAGGACGAAATGTGGATCAAATAAGGGCAATTATTGGACTTGATATATTAATTTTGGAGATTGGAAATTTGAAAGGGCGTTTTGACGAAGTGCAGTTTTGGAAATTCCAGTTTTGCACATCTGTCGTATGTTGGGCATAACTTTTTACTCAGATATCGAATTGAGCTGATTCAAGTGCCAGATTAAAGAGACTCAAAGATATACAACCTTGAAAGAGAAAGTATTTTCGAATTCTGAAGATTTCATCACCGAAATTGATGAACCATCCAGAAGTGTGTGGAGTGTAATTATTAAAAGTCATTATCAATCATTTTCAAAGCAAAATATTAATTAATAATAATTATAAAAATTATCAAATCAACACCAAACAAGATAAGAAATTATTGGAGCAATTATGGATTTGGTGGAGTAATTAGTGGAGAAATTAATAATGTAATTAGTGGAGAAATTGATTGATGATTTGATGGTGGCAAAATTTTGCCTATAAATACCAAGCCATTTCATTTGTAAAATTCATACTTTCTTCTTTGAAATCCTTAATGAAAAAATAAAAAGATTGTATCTAGTTTGTTTATTTTTAGTTTTCAGTAATTAATTTTCACTTTCGCACTTTCTTTTCTTTACTTTTTCAGTTTTACTTTCCGTAATTTAATTTTACGCATAACACTTTCCTTTCTTTACTTTTTCAGTTTTTATTTTTCAACCATGAGGAGGTAACTTCCCTCTGCCGAGGTGAAAGGTAATTCTTTTACTGTTACTATCTTAGATTAATCTCCCTTAGACACAACATATTCACTATTCTAAAATTTGACTTAAAAAGGAATACCGCTATATTGGTCGGTGGGCTATTTAATTTAAACTGTTAAACCTGACTAAGCAAGGATACCGCCAGATTGGTCGGTTGGTAATTTAATTTTGGTTCCGCCTTTATGGCTGGTTATTTCTTTATCGCCTACATGGCAAGTTCATGGACAAATTTTACCGCCTTTATGGCTGGTCGGACTTAACTTGACTTAATCAGGATACCGCCTATATGGTCGGTTGGTTTTAATCTCACAAGTGATTATGTTATACTAAGGGAGATATCTAAGTTAGTAATTAGTAAAAGTAATTCCTTTTATCTTGGCAGTTTATTTTCATTTACTTTCCCGCTTTTACTTTCTCGCAGTTACTTTTTAGCATTTTTATTTTATGTCTTTTAAGTTTTCATTAGCCATAGCTATGTATTGTAACTAAGTTAGTATCTAGGGTTGTGATGAATTTCAATATAACCGGTTTATAAGGGGTTAGATTATAGGTTGGGTAATTTAAAGATTTATTTATTGAGTCTTAATCTTAATGCTTTTTATTAACTGGCCATTAATAAAATTGATTAGGTAAACTTAAAATGAACTAGACATAGGGATTTTAAGTTTAAGACCTTAGACTCAATAACCCACGATCTTCCTTGAGGATAGATAACTCTTTTAATAGATTTCCTTACAGGATAGGAATATACCTGTCGGGCGGGGGTAGCCATAATTGGAACTTAATCTTAATGAATCTAGGTAATTTGGTTGACATAGACATATGGTTCAATTGGATTATACTAGGTATTTGAATTGACCATCGGAAGAGGCTTTTACATAAATTAGTGTTCCAGGTTAATAAATCAATATATTACCCAACTTTAAGATAACCACTTCATCTTCTAAATAATATTGGAATAATCACAACCCTGGATAGTTTTTATAAATTTGGATTTTTCTCAACCTACTTTTAAGCAATTTTATTTACTTGTTTTAAATTTAGAATCATCGTCATATCAAATCAATCAATCAAACAACCTGTTAGATACTGGTAATCAGTTGGCCCCAAATTAATAACAAAAAGGTTTTAAGTCCTCGTGGGATCGATACTTTTTATACTACTTGAACGATACGTGCGCTTGCGTTATACGTGTGTGTTTACGCCGGTCATACGGTTCATCCCAGACATAACGCTTGACTTCTTTGAAGAACTTTTTCCGTTGCTGAGTTGTCCATTCCAACGGCCATTTACCTGACACAATGTAATTGACATAGTCAGCATACCAAGGGACTTCCTGTTGATTTATGGAAAATAGTTGTTCATCTGGAAAAGTTTCTTTGATTGATGGATCTTTATCAGCTGTTTCTCCATTCTCTAGCCTTGATAGATGATCTGCCATTTGGTTTTCTGTTCCTTTCCTGTCTCTGATCTCCACGTCGAATTCTTGCAGAAGAAGTATCCAACGGATCAATCTGGGTTTGGCATCTTTCTTTGTAATAAGATATTTGATTGCTGAATGATCTGTGTAGACCACCACTTTGGGACCCAACAGATAAGAGCGGAATTTGTCAAAAGCGTACACAACTGCTAGCAACTCCTTTTCAGTGGTTGTGTAGTTGAGTTGAGCTTCATTCAGAGTTCTGCTGGAGTAGTAAATGGTGTGGAAAATCTTTGCTTTGCGTTGTCCCAAAACTGCACCTACAACAAAATCACTAGCATCACACATTACCTCAATGGAAGGGTCCAATCTGGTGCTACAATGATGGGGCAGAAATCAGTTTATGTTTTAAGATCTCGAAAGCTTCCTGGCATTCTTTGGTGAAGTTAAAAGGCACATCATTTTCCAGAAGATTACAAAGAGGTTTGGCAATCTTGGAAAAGTCTTTGATAAATCTCCTGTAAAAACCTGCATGTCCAAGAAAACTTCGAATCCCTTTGACAGATGTTGGTGGAGGTAGTTTCTCAATTGTCTCGATCTTTGCTTTGTCTACCTCAATCCCTTTTTGTGAGATCCGGTGTCCAAGAACAATGCCTTCTTGCACCATGAAGTGGCATTTCTCCCAGTTGAGTACCAGGTTTGTATCTTCGCACCTTTGTAATACCTGTTCCAAATTTTGCAAACAATGGTCAAAAGAATCTCCAAACACAGAAAAATCATCCATAAAAACCTCCATACTCTGCTCCAGCATATCTGAGAAGATGGCCATCATGCAACGCTGAAAAGTGGCGGGGGCATTACATAATCCGAATGGCATCCTGCGGAAAGCAAAAGTACCATAGGGACATGTAAATGTGGTTTTCTCCTGATCTTCTGGGGCGATGGCAATTTGATTGTACCCTGAATATCCATCAAGAAAGCAATAGAATTCATGTCCCGCCAATCTGTCTAACATCTGGTCAATAAATGGTAGTGGAAAATGGTCCTTCCTTGTGGCTTTGTTAAGTTTCCTGTAATCCATGCATACTCTCCATCCAGTCACTGTTCTTGTTGGGATCAATTCGTTCTTTTCATTGGTGACCACAGTAATTCCTCCTTTCTTTGGTACACACTGCATAGGACTTACCCAAGTGCTATCTGAGATGGGGTAAATGATGCCAGCATCCAACCATTTGATGATTTCTTTCTTCACAACTTCCTTCATGATTGGATTGAGTCTCCGTTGATGCTCCACTGTGGGTTTGTACTCATCATTCATCAGGATCTTGTGCATGCAAAATGATGGACTAATGCCTCGAATGTATGCTATAGTCCAGCCAATGGCTCTTTTGTGTTCTCGTAACACTCTCAGCAATTTTTCTTCCTGCTCCGATGTTAGTGAATAAGAAATAATAACAGGTAATTCAGAAGAGTTACCAAGAAATGCATACCTGAGATGGCTTGGAAGTAACTTTAGTTCCAGCTGTGGTGGTTCTTCAATCGAAGGCTTGACTCGATCTTTCTTTGGCAATTCCAAACTTTCAACTGGTGGTATTGCTTTAAATCGGAATGGTTTGTCAAGGTAGTTGATACATTCTAGGATTTCAGCATCTAGCTCGCTGTCAGTCATATTGGTGATGCAAGCTTCAAGTGTATCTGTGGGATTTGGCTCAGTATCCTGAATGATTCTATCAATAATATCAACTCTGAAGCATTCTTCTTCTTCCTTTTCATCACTCGGAAATTTCATAGCTTTGAAAACATTAAATGTCACTTCTTGGTCCTGCACTTTCATGGTTAATTCTCCTTTTTGCACATCAATCACAGTTTTACCTGTAGCCAAAAATGGTCTCCCAAGAATGATAGGTATTTCTTTGTCTTCTTCCATGTCAAGAATGATGAAGTCTGCTGGAAGGATGAGTTTGTCAACTTTGACCAGCACATTTTCAACGACTCCCCTTGGAAATGCTAGTGTTCGATCAGCAAGTTGCAAAGATACCGAGGTAGGCATTGCTTCTCCAATTTGCAGTTTCCTGTAAATAGAAAAAGGCATTAAATTAACACTGGCACCTAAATCACATAAAGCCTTACCGATGTAATGTTCTCCAATTGAGCATGGAACTGTGAAACTTCCAGGATCTTTTAACTTCGGGGGAAGCTTCCTCTGAATGACGGCACTGCATTCTTCTGTTAATGCTACTGTCTCGTAATCTCCAATCTCCGTTTTCGTGAAAGGATGTCTTTCATGAATTTGACATAGCTGGGCATTTGTTCCAAGGCTTCTGCAAATGGAATGTTGATGTGCAGCTTTTGAAAATCTCCAAGAAACGAGCAAACTGTTTGTCCAGTTTGTTTTTCTGAAGACGCTGAGGAAATGGTGGTGGTGGAGTGATCTGTTCTTTTTCTTTTTCCTTTGCTTCTTTTTCTTTTGCCTCTTTCTCTTCCATCTGTTGTTCAGCTTCTTTTGGAAATTCCTCAGCAGTTGTTTTGGCTCCAATGTCTTTGTTGATCTCAGTACCACTCTTTAAGGTAATGGCTTGACATTGCTCCTTCCCTCGGTTTCTTGGATTTGGTTCTGTGTTGCTGGGAAGATTACCTGGCGGTCTGTAACTCTGAGCGTTGGCCAGTTGTCCGATCTGATTCTCCAGTGCTTTAATAGAAGCTGATTGGCTCTGAATCATAGCTTCATATCTTTTTAATTGAGCTAACATCTCTGCCATCACTGGTTCATTTGTCTGCTCATGGCCTTTATTCTGTTGCTGGAATCCAGGTGGTGGATAGTTCTTTTGCTGTTGGCCTGAATTGTTACTCCATGAAAAATTAGGATGATTCCTCCACCCTGGGTTGTAGGTGTTGGAATATGGATTGTTCCCCTGCCTGTTGAAATTGTTGACATAATTCACCGTTTCTTCAAGTTGATTGATTCTGGTGCTCCTCCATATGGTGAACTTGTGGATCCAGTGGTAAGAGTCTCCATGAATTTGCATATCTGATCCAGCTTGGTGTTGACTGCTGTATTAGCTCCAACCTCATATATTCCTGCAATTCTTTGAATCAAACTTCTTCAGTTGGCCACAAAGAGTTGTTGTTGGCCATTTCTTCAATTAGTTCCCAGGCTTGATCTTCTCCTTTTGCCATTAAAGCTCCTCCAGCAGCAGCATCAATTGTGGTTCTCATTATTCCAGACAGCCCATTGTAAAATGTTTGGACTTGAAGCCATTTTGGAATTTCATGGTGTGGACATTTCCGGAGTAAGTCTTTATACCTTTCCCAAGCTTCATAGAGAGTTTCGGAGTCTTGTTGCACAAAGGATGTGATGTCATTCCTCAGCTTTCCAGTTCTGGCTGGTGGAAAATACTTTGCAAGAAATTTGGTGGCTAAAGTGTTCCATGTTGTGATAGAACCTGCTGGTAATGAATGTAGCCAGGCTTTAGCTCTGTCCTTCAAGGAGTATGGGAAGACACGCAGTCGCATTGCTTCTTCAGCTTCTCGGTTGTAATTGAAAGTACCGCAAACTTCCAGGAAGTTGCTGATATGGGCATTAGGATCTTCGGTTGCATTTCCTCCAAACTGAACTGATTGTTGTATCATCTGAATGCAAGTTTTGATGTCACCTGCATTTGCTGGTAATGGAGGGAGTACAATGCATGAAATGAGTCTGTCAACCACCGGAATGGTTCTGTCGCGAATGGAATTGGTGGTGCAATCTCCAAAGGTTCAGGTTCCATGTTGACTAAAGCTTCTTGGGCTTCTCGGTTTTCCCTTCTCAACTGTCTGATGGTTCTTTCAATTTCTGGGTCAAACGGTCGGAGTTCAAAACTTCTGGTTCGTCTCATGAAGTTTATGATAACCTGAAACACAATAAAACGAAAATAATAAGTAAAAAGAAAATTAGATACAAGTAAAAGTATCTAACCCCTAAACTAATAATAAAAGATAAATAAGTCCCCGGCAACGGCGCCAAAAACTTGACCGGCGTAAACACACACGTATAACGCAAGCGTACGTATCGTTCAAGTAGTATAAAAAGTATCGATCCCACGAGGACTTAATACCTAAGTTATTAATTTTATGAGGTTAAATGATTACTAGTATCTAACAGGTTGTTAATTGATTGACGATTCTAAATTAAAAGACAATAAAATAAAATTGTTTGAAGGTAGATTTTAAGAAAATTCAATATTAAAAACTATCTAGGGTTGTGATTTATTCCAATATTATTTAAAGATAAAGTGGTTATTTTATAGTTGAGTAATATATTGATTTTATTAACCTGAAACACTAATTTATGTAAAAGCCTCTTCCGATGGTCAATTACAAATACATAGTATAATCCAATTGAACCATATGTCTATGTCAACCAAATTACCTAGATTCATTATGATTAAGTTCCAATTATGGCTACCCCCGCCCGACAGGTATATTCCTATCCTGTAAGGAAATCTATTGAAAGGGTTATCTATCCTCAAGGAAGATCGTGGGCTATTGAGTCTAAGGTCTTAAACTTAAAATCCCTATGTCTAGTTCATTTTAAGTTTACCTAATCAATTTAATTAATGGCCAGTTAATTAAAGAGCATTAAAATTAAGACTCAATAAATAATTCTTTTATATTACCCAAATTATAATCTAACCCTTATAAACCCGTGATATTGAATTTTATCACAACCCTAGATACTAACTTAGTTATGACACATAGCTAGGGCTGGTAAAACTTGAAAATAAAAGACATAAACTGCTGAAAAGTAATTGCGGTGAAATAAATACTGAAAAGTAAAAATACAATAAAGATGCTAAGGTAAAAGGAATTAACTTCTACTATAATTATTTAGATATCTCCCAGTAAAATAATATATAAACTTGTGATTTATTATCAACCGACCAATCTGGCGGTATCCTGATTAAGTCAATTTAAGTCCAAAATAACCAGCATAAAGGCGGAACCAAAATAACCAGCCATAAAGGCGGAACCAAAATAACCAGCCATAAAGGCGGAACCAAAATAACCAGCCATAAAGGCGGAATAGTAATTTTATTATCACCGACCAATATGGCGGTATCCTTTATTAATCAGATTTTAAATAGTAAATATATTATTTTTACGGGAGATTAATCTAAATAACAATAGTAAAAGAATTACCTTTCACATTAGCATAAGGAAGTTACCTCCTCATAGTGAATAGTAAAAACTGTAAAATAAAGAAAGTAAATTATTATTACTATTAAAAAGTAATTACAAAACTTGAATTTAAAGAACTAGAGAGAGAAACTCTCAATTTAGAACTAAGAAGTGAGAGAGAATGGTACACTGAAAACTGAAAATTCGATCTCTATTTATAGGCTCGAGTAAGGGTCCAGCGTCGCGACGCCCAAATTGCACTAGCGTCGCGCCGCTGGGTACAGTTCGACACGTGTCACGCGCTGGTTGGTCGGCTCAGAATCTTATCCGATGATGTGGCACTGTTCATGACGTCATTGCTTGCGTCACGCTGACGTGTCAACTGTTCATGACGTCATTGCTTGCGTCACTTTGATGATGTGGAAGGCGACGTGGCGACACGTGGGGCGGTGGCCGTCAGACGAATAAGATTTCGATACGTGTCGCGCTGTGATTGGCTGATGATGACATGGCATGTTGACTCGGTTGACTTGCTGACGTGGCTGCTGATGTGGAAGATGATGTGGCGACACGTGGGGCGGTGGCCGTCCAAACAATGAGATGTTGACACGTGGCAAGGCGCATTTTAGCATCTCTGTTGTGATGGTGACACGTGGCACGACGCACGTTAGCAAAGTCAAACTTTTCTCAGATTCTGATTTGTGGACCCGGCGCATTTTAGCAGATTCGGCGCACGCTGGGCGTCGCGACGCTGAAATGACAATTTTGCCCTTTTTGTCCAGTTTTGTCCATTTTGCCCAAAAACACCTCCAGAATGTCCTGAAACTTTATTTATCTACAAAATAACACAAAACACATCAAAACATTCACAAAACTCAAGAAACTATACAAAATATTAAGTTTAAATGAGTGGGAAATAGTGATAGAAATACCACTCATCAGGCAACACATGGCACAGGCTGATCATGAGGCAACCAATTTAAAAGGTGTCAATGCCATATTCACTAGGAGTGGTAAGGAGGTAGGCGTGCAGAACACTTCCAACAATATAAAGGACCCTAAGGATAATAGTGCTAACACATCTCAGGAAGAACAAATGCCATATTTCTCAGTTAGAGTACCATTTCCTCAAGCACTTAACATTTTTCATGTCGAGAAACAACCACATGGTGATGATGAGTGTCATTACTCATACATGCTAGAAACAGTCCTGCCGGAAACAGCTTCTTTACACCATGAATCAAATCCTCCCGAAGTGAAAGTGACCCCAAAGAATCGAAAAAAAAAGAAAATGAAAATTAGGGCTCAATTACATATGATACCTGAGAGATTAAAAAGGAGATTGAGCTAACTTTTCCTTATGTGCAGTACCAAATTTCAGCCACCAGACCCTGGGGGATCAATGGATAAACTTCCGTGGCTAGACAAAAATTCTCTCTCATACCTTCATCAGTTCGCTAGATAGAAGCCACCATGACAATCTGAGTGGTTACATCTGGCTGAAGACGTTAAACTTAGTGCTAGCGGGGAGGCAACCCTTGCATAGGTATTTATTTATTTTATTTATTTTATTTATTTATTTATTTATTTATTTTATTTACTGTGGTTTTATTTTATTGTGTGCTAATTGCATGTTTATTTTTTATTTTGTTTGCATGAGTATTTATGCAGGTCTTAGCAAATCCTACACAACCCCCAACCAGCAGGAACCTGATCAACTCTGCGTTTGGTAGTGTTGTTTAATTTTTTTTCTTTATCTTTATCTTACATTGAGGACAATGCAAGCTTTAAGTGTGGGGGGTGTATGCATGCGCATGATATTACCTGTTATAAAAAAAATTATTTTGTTTTGTTTGTTTTTAGTTCTTAATAGTTAAGCATAAGTCTTATGATGATATTGTTTGTTTTAGGGTGAAAACTTAGAAACGATAAGTTCTTTAATGTGCTTTTATCTGATACATTGAGTAATTGATCTAGGTTAGACTCGTAAGCACTTAATTATGGGTTTTTAGCAGTGAAAGCCTATGTAGTTGGCAAAGTGACTAGTTGACGAAATTGCATGTCGATGAATGACTGTTTGCCTAGATGTCTATCATGATTTACTAGTGTTATGATGTGTGGTACGGTTAAAAATAAAAAGAAAAATTCTATAAAGAAATAAATTAAACCACCTATAATCGATAAGTGTGAAGCTATCCATGGGCGAGTATTAGGACCACCATGAGGAGAAATGCTACCTTAAAGGGTAGGTGTGTTGAAAGAAGAAAAAGTTGAAAAAAAAAGAAACAAAAAGAGACAAGAAAATGAAAAAGAAAATCATACCGTATTGAGCACAGAAAGGCAATTACAGAGCTTAATTGAGATATTTAGGTTGGTTTGACCCATCGATCCCAATTTTTGAAAAAAATCATTGAGTTTGCTTACCTAGGAATCAAGCTGTGAATAAGCCTTTACACACACACTGTGAGTCTGGCTTACATGATTTATTCAAGGACTTGAATTTGAGTTACATTAAGTACTTTGAAGGTTCTCTAGTTTCATTACTAGGTATTCTTTGAGGACAACAATATGCGTAACTATTGAGACTACTTTATATTGTTTTTGTATTTTTATATATTTTGAATGACGTTTGTGGGTGTCGTCATTGTAAGCCCTCACGAGACTATAACTCGTCCACTAGGGACACCTAGGGGTTTAAAGGCTTGTTGCATATGCTAAATGCAATCGTGATCCCTACGAAAGTGGCTTAGATAGTTTTTATTTATTTATTCAGTTTAGTTTTTATTTTCTTTTACGCTTGAATTCCTAGAGACTAGCAATAAGCTGGTTTGGGGTTGTGATAAGTGCATGAAAATATACTTTAAACATCGCTAACTCGGCTTAATTATCATATGTTTAATCTTAATTAGAGTTTATTTTATGTTTTGTTGTTAGGAAGCATTGGAAGATGAATATTGGAGCAATTACACATGTTTCGGGACCTTGCGGACGCATCGGAAGCACACGGGAAGAGCTAAATCGCAGAATTGAAGAAACTAGAAAACTGGCCACGCATCGCGACGCGCAAAGGCCACGCGTCGCGACGCGCATGCATATTCCAAGGTTTCATTTAAATTGTGTTTTAACGCAAATCAGGCTGCCAGGGCTGCTCTATATAAACCCAAGCTCGTCCATAACCCTAGAGGAGGGGAAAAAGAGGAGAAAAACAAGAGAGAAACACACAACAAAAAGCCATGAACACAAAATCAATGGAGGAGAATGAAGAACTTCAAGGAAAACATGACGTCTCTCTGATCTATCAAGGTTGTATCTCTTTCTTTAATGGAGAGCTAATCTCTTAGGCAAAGCTAAGGATGAATTTTTATATTTAAATTCGTATGTTCATGTTTTTGATTCATAAAGTATCTTTTAATGTTTATATAATTTATGGTTGTTGTTCTTTATTGTCTTTCGCCTATTGAATCCAGAAACTGTGTTTTGTCAACTCCCATATAGATCTAGTCATGCTTCTTCTATGTGTGATTTGTGAACCCAGTTGTGACTGGTAAAGTTTTTTATGTGTTGATCTTCTGCTGTAATATTGCCTGAGGGTATATTGTCGACGTTAGATAGCTCGTAATGATAACTTTTGTGTGTTGTTAATATAGAGAAAATAATCATTGATTACCTTAGAATTTAATATGCGTAGAATCGAATATCTTCTGATTGTTGGTTTGGGATGTGAAACCTTCAATTGAGTAATAACAGGATTCAATAACTGAATATAGGAATTTGATACAAGAGGGATTCCCGATGCTTTGATGCCTCTCTCTATTGATATCTTTTAATTATTTGTATTAATCTTTACTTTAATTACCAATTCAATCTTTTTCTTTAAATAAGTTATTGCTAAACGTTTTTGCTTAAGTGAATTAGTTCCTTGTAACCATCTCTATGAGGAATCGACACCCCAACTATACTGCGATAGCCGCAAGTACTTTTTGGGCGTAATCAATGAGCTAAGAGTTGGTCAATTAAAGTATCAGCTTTTCTTGCAGTTAGGAAGATATATTTTACTGATTTTAAAATAAACCCATTTCTTTTGGTATCTTCAAGAAATACAAAAAGAAAATCGAAAAATCCATCAACATTAAGAAGTCCAATGGGTTTTTGGTGAATGTTCAAGTTAGCCCATGACGCAACTGTGAATATTTCTTCCAACGTGCCAAGCCCACCTGGTAAAGCAATAAAAGCGTCAGCATGATTGATCATTTCAGTAAGTCTTTCAGACATACCTGAGACAATACATTCTTCTCCATTTGATTTTCCGATGAGGTTTTCGTCTGCCAAAGGTTTTGGAATGATCCCCAAAACTTGACTGCCACCTTCTTGCACAGCCTTTGAAACACATCCCATCAATCCAAGATTTCCACTACCACATACTAAGTGCATGTTTCTTTCCGCCATAACTCTACCCAATTCCTTTGCAGCCTCAAAAAATTTTGGTTTAGTTCCAGAGTTAGTTCCATAAAATACACAAATATTAATGACTTGTCTTCTTGAAGTTATTTCCATTTTTGTTCTCTCTCTTATTTGGATGGGTTGAATAGAGAAACGACGAGCTGTATTTATGGATCCTGAAAAAGAGTGAGTAATAAAAGCACTAGTACCTACAAAATGACAATTGTCAGATAAACAGTAAAAAGATCGTGAAAGTCAAAAAGTTTAGATATTGTCGGAAAAAGTAAAGGAAATCAAAACAGTAAATTAAAGCAAATCAAAACAGTAATTTAAAGTAAAGGAAATCAAAGCAATAAATTTAAAAAATCATTAGGAATATCTGAATCTAATTGTGTACTTGATTCAAGAAAATTAGATGTACAAATTTTCGTAGGATCAGATAAACTCCCCTGAATATATTCCTCCATAATTGGTTCAATTAGTTCCATGCTCTCGTCTTCATTGTCTTCATCATATGGTTGTTTGCACATATTAAAAACATTTAGCTCTAACGTCATATTGTCAAAAGACAAATTCATGATTCCATTCCTGTAATTAATTAAAGCATTAGTTGTTGCTAAAAATGGGCGACCAAGTATTACAGGAATTGGCTTATAACAGTCTGCTACAAGTTCTGTTTCCAAGACAATAAAATCCACATGATATATGAATTTATCGACTTATAATAACACATCTTCAACAATTCCTTTTAGTACCTTGACTGATCTATCGGCAAGTAAAGAGTAGTTGAGGTTGGTTTTAACTCGCCAATATTAAGTTGTTGGTAAACCGAAAATGGAAGCAAATTGACACTGGCTCCAAGATCAAGTAAAGCATGTTCAATTTTTTGATTTCCAATCATACATGAAATAGTTGGACAACCAGGGTCTTTGTATTTTAATGCATTATTGGTTGAGAGAATGGAACTTACCTGTTCAGCTAGAAAATCTTTTTTTCTTACCTGATGTTTTCTTTTAACGGTGCACAAGTCTTTCAGAAATTTGACATAAAATGGTATTTGTTGGATGACATCTAACAAAAGAATATTGATCTTTACTTGTTTGAATATTTCATAAATCTCTGGGGAATGGTTCAATTTCTTTATTTTTAATGCCTGAGGAAATGGAGGTGCATGAGAAAAATTATTATCATCAATGATGGGTAATGGTTCATCAACTCATTCCTTACCCTCTGAATCTGATTTATTTTCAACTTCGCAAGGTTCAAGAATAGGTATCTGGATGACCTTACCACTGCGAAGAGTAATAACATATTTGACTTTGTCTATATGTTGACTACCAGAACTACCATCGTGCGGGTTTTGATGACTTCTGGGGTTTGGCTGTGGTTGTGCATGAAACTTTCATTTCTCATTAATAGTTAAAGCATATGTGATTTTGGAGAAAGTATTTTTCATATCAATCCATGTTTGCACATTTTGATTATTGATGGCTTCTTGTTTCTCAATGAATGCATGCAGGGTATCATTAAGGGTTTTCCTATGTGTGACATATGGTGCATAATTCTGGGAATTTCAGAAATTCTGGTGTACTTGGGGAGATTATTGCGACGGTTGTGCTTGGTTATTATTCCTCCAATTGAAGTTTGGATGATTTCTCCAACCAGAATTGTAGGTTTGGGAGTATGGGTTTGGATTTGGTCTATTGAAAGTGTTTATGGAATTGACTTGGTCGTGAAGACATTCTTGCAGGGCTGGCAAAGTTGGGAAAACTTGTGTGACATGTTCATGTGAATTACATAGTTGACATGTGACTCATTGGACTGACTTGACATGATCACTCTTCCTCAGTTCTAATACCTCAACTTTTTTAGCTAGAGATGCATACTTAGTAGAAAGGTCAGGGTCTTCCCTAAGATTAAATATACCTATACTAGATGGATGTGGTTTTACAGGCGACTCATAAGTGCCGTTTGTGTCCCATTGTTATGAATTCCTTGCTATGTGCTCTAGGAAATATAGTGCATCTTCGGAATTTTTATCCATAAACTCACCATTACACATCATCTCCACTACTTATCTACCCTGGGGTGTTAAACCCTCGTAGAAATAGGCAATCAGCCTCCATGTTTCAAACCTGTGATGTGGATAAATATTCAACATCTCTTTAAATATCTCCCAATATTGGTAAAGTGTTTCCCCCGACGCTTGTGTGAAAGTTTTGATTCTCCTCTTAAATTAGTTTGTCTTATGCAGGGGAAAGAATTTTTTTGAAAACTGTTCTTGCAAATCATCCCATGTTCTTATGGACCCTGACATAAGGTTCTGCAACGAAATTTTAGCTTTATCCTTTAAAAAAATGGAAAAAAAAAACTTTAATCAATTATATTCATGCTACAATTTTGATATGTGCATGTGTTACATACCTCTTCAAAATCCCTTAAGTGCTGATGAAGATTTTCTGATTCTAGACCGTGGAATGTGAGTAAAAGTTGGATGACATCTGGCTTAAAATTAAAACGTGTTGCATTTGGGGGAAAAATAATGCAAGATAGTAATCATATCCTATAGGGATTCATGAATTGTCTGAGTGTCCTATGATGATTAAGATCGTCATGCTGAGACTTGTTTTCTTCCTGATCAACTGGGTTTTCAACTCGGGTAGGTTGATTTTCATTTTTGTTATCGGCCATTTTGACAGATGATGAAGGTGATGGAGACTCTCTATTTAATCTACCACTAGATGATCGAGATCAATGTTTCATGCAACCTAAATGCAAACTATATGATAAAATTTAAAAATGCAAATACAATACTTACAAAAAGAAAATAATAAACAAGTGAAAAAAGGAAAAAATAATTAAATTAAAATTAAAACTGACAAAAAGAAAAAAAGAAAATGAGATGCAGAAAATATAATCACTATATATATATATATATAAAGAAAAGAAAAAAATAATAATAATAATAATTACAACGATTATTCTATCTACTAAATTTATTCCCCGACAACAGCGCCAAAAACTTGACACGGTCAAAAAGTGGTTCTTTACTCCCAAGTATAAGAGTGTCGAAATAATAAAATAACCCGGTAAGTCCGGGTTCAATCCACATGAAATAAATTTAGTAAAACAAAATAACAATTCGAGTGAAATAAAAATATTGGATTTGTTTGAAGTGGTGGAAAATTTTATATTGAACTACAACAATATATTAAAATGTCGGAGTTAGGAGATCCACTCTTAATATTTCAAATATAGAGAAATCTTATTTTTTATAATATACAAATTGTTATTATTACCCAGTTAATTTACCTCAGGAATTAATTATGTTAAAACATATAAAACCAGTCATAAAGGCAGTGATAACATTTGTCTATAACAAGTTCAGTTAGGTACTCAATTATGCCAAAAAAAATAAAATCAGCCATATAGGTGGTAGCAAAATTTTTCAATAATTAATCCAGATTTAAATTACTTATAAATAATATTAATCTATATTCTCATATTAAGAGCTTCACGTTTTATCCCAACAGGATGAAATTAGCTACTCATGATTTGAAGAAAAACATGCATAATTTAATTACCAAAAGAAAAAGAAATTACAATAAAGCTTAAAAAAAACAAAACACATAAGATACTCTCTCACAAATTCTATAAGAGAACTTTGAAAGAAAGCATGAAGAAAAATGAGAGGTGAGCACCTCTATTTATAGTAAAAGTGTTCATCTCTCAATTATTAATTACAATTTTACAAATCAAATACAAACAACAAATTTTTACTAATTTATTTTTTTCTCTTTCCATTTTTGACTTTTTTTTTGTTGATAATTTTTCAAACATGATCACAATCCACTTAAAGTCGATTATGGCATTTCAACTTTTATTAATTTTTTTTTTTACTTTTTTTTTTTTTTTTTTAGTTTATTTTCTAATAATTAAAATTACATGCAATACACATTGACGTCTTCATCAATTTCGACCTTGAAAACCTCAGAACTAGAAATTCTTGCAAACATCAACGTTGTAGATATTTGAGTCTTCTTTCATCTGGAACTGGAATCGGCTCAATCTGATATCAGAGTAAAAAGTTATGGCCAAATTACGAAAATTGCGCAAAGTTGAAATTTCTGAGATTGTATACTGTTAGAACGCCCTTTCAAGTTTTTAGCCTCCAAAATCCAAATGTCATGTCCATTTTTCTAGTTATGCATCTAAGGTATTATTTCACTTACATAAGAAATAAAAATCATAATAAAAATATGTAAAATATAAATTTAATTATTATTTTACAAATGTGCTAAATTAAGGGGATTAATGAAATTGTAAGTGTAAAATGATTTAATAAAATAAAGGTCAATCTAAAAAAAATACATATTCCAATAGAGTGTGATTTGTCTTGTAGTATATTGAAATAGTGTATCTTACTTTGAGGTTATGAGTTCAAATTCAGGGAGTGCGTTTCTTGTAAAAGCTTGGAACAACCGGTGGTTTTATCTGCTCCGCTTAAGCCCGAAATGGGTGGTTTGGTGGCGGGATTTCCAACGATTCAAATATATATATATATATATATATATATATAAAAGTAGTGTTTTTCTAATTTTTTTTCGGTCTTCAATTTAATAAAACGAAATATATATAATGTTATAACTTAGTCATTATTTTATTAAAAAGAAAAATCACTCGCTAGAAATATATCCTCGAGAATGTACAGGGGAAAACTACAGATAATCTTGGTTTTCAGAATCTTTACAATTATATTCTCTTAGCAACAGAACATGTGTACACTTTATGGGCCATTGGAAAAACGAATATTACGGTTGATTGTTTATATATGCTATTTATATTGAGCTCCCATATTAATATTTAATATCATCATAATTTAATTCAGTGGAAAATTAATTGTTTCAGACATGAAAGAATTTTTTTTATCTTTTAATTATGCCAGATATTTTAGAAAGGATAAATATTCTTTTAATTCATTTAGTTTTAATTAATCACTCACTTAGTTCTTATATTTCTTAAAATTATTGAAAAAAAAAGTCCATGTTATATCATTGTTTCGTTAGAATCAATTTAATCATCATTTATTTTTCTCTTATTGCATGTCAAATTTAATTTTAAATTACATCAGTCTCATCCAATTTAATTTATTATGAATAAATTTTGAAAATATAAGAAATTATCTTATGATAATTTGCTCAAAGCGAAAAACAAAATCAACAAATTAGGTACGTCTAAACTAGCTTGGAATCACAATTAATGTTTGTTAATGAAACTTGAGCATGTGGTAGAAATTTGACAATCGTGTACAGTTGAAGTGCTGGGCAAAATGAGATTCAAATTTGATATTCCTTGTGAGAAATCAAGATCACAACTTGGCCACTTATAAATACACAAACATAACAAGTATTTTTATAAATATTTACAGATACCTTAGTACTGTGATTGTGATTATGGAATATGAATATATAACTTTATTTATAAATACGTTTTAGCATAACCTAATATGAATATAATTAGATACGTTAGTGGAATATGAATATATAGCTTTATAAATATTGGTCGGCAAGACTTAAATCGTTTGCTTTATATTATTCACATAACCTAATTTTACATTATATATGGATCCATTTATTGATTCTTTTAAGATTTTGGCTGCAAAATTTATCAAGATTTCTAAGAATATGTCTCTTCTTATCATAAAATCTACAACGCTAAAAGGTCAACCTTTTAACAAAATAGTTGTCCGACGCTAAAAGTTAAACTTTTTACATTGAACAACTCTTTCGAAGCTACAGAGTCAACCTTTTAGCATCGAATTTAAATTTCGACGCTAAAGGTCTATCATTTAGCGTCGAAATTAGATTCGACGCTAAAAGGTTGAACCTTTAACGTCAAAATAGTTGTCTGATGCTAAAGGGTAGAATTTTTAGCGTCGAAATACTTGTCCGACGCTAAAGGATAGAACATTTAGCATCGAAAAAGTTGTTCGACGCTAAATGTCAAAAATTTAAATATAATTTTAAAAGGTGTGAGTTTTTTTAAAATATTAAAAAAATAATACTATTTAACATTGAACAATTTAATTCGTCGACGCTAAATCATAGACCTTTAGTGTCGAATTTAAATTTTGACGCTAAAGGGTAAATTTAAAATTTTCAATTTCCCGCCTTCTAAAATTTGAATTTATTGCCTAATAAAAATAGATTTAAAATTTTTGACATTTAGCGACGAATTTTCGACGCTAAAAGCCAAGCCCGAGCCCGACTGGGCCGAGCCACTTTAATTTGCCGGGATAAGTCCGGCCCGAGCCCGGCCCGTTGCCATCCTTAGTTATTAATATTTAAAATGGATTATTAATGTATAACTCTTCACATTCTTCCTCCAAATTTTTCGTTATCCAAAATTATTAATTATTAAAAATACTTTAATTAAATAATATCGTTTCAAAATTAATGTTCTAACTTTTCTTATTTTTCAATTTCAAACCTTTTATTTTCCCAAATCTTCCAAACTCTTCATTTTCTATTAATGCTTGAAAGTTTGTCAATTAAATGTGTATTTATTTCAAATGAATTATTAATATTTAATTTTTCACATTATTCATTAACTCTCACTTATTTATTAGTAGAAATCTAAGAGTCATAAATTATATTAAGTTAACTATAAAAATGTAGCTAAGCTAGCTAATCAAAAAAATTAATTTTTGAACGAGCGGGTAACTTTCTATTTGATATCAAAGCCACGTAACTCATACATAAATAGACTAACACTATTACATTATTTCATGCAAGAAAAATCACCTTCATATTCTTCTATTTGGTGTCCCAATTGGATTTCATTTTGGTATCAAAGTATGATGTTATAAATAAGTGGAATTATACAAAGCATCATATGCAAATATTATATATATATATATATATATATATATATATATATATATATATATATATATATATATATATATATATATTGGTGCGTTAAGATTCTCTTATGATTAATATATTATGTCAACTAGCTAGCTAGCCCATTATCAATATACACACACTACTGGAATCTGAATCATACGTCAACAATTTTGCCACGTGTCTAGTTAAAAACTGATCAATCGTTGTATATTATGAAAATTGTAAAAGAGAAGATTACTCGATTCTCTCAAAAGTCCTTGGAAGGAATTACAACTTACATTACATTACATTACATTACACACAATAAAAATACACTACATATAATATATTCTTTATAAGATAGAAAAAACGGGGATGAAAAGACAAAAAAGCCCATCCCTTCACTTGTATACTTATTATTATCATGGGTGCTGTTGTTGTTGTTGTTGTTGGGGGACAGGCATGCTTAGGGCAACTAAAGATATTTTGTTATTTGCTTCAGCTTTCTGCAATTCAACTTGATTATTAGCTTCAATATCTTCAATCACTGAAGCTGTGTTTCCATTAATTACTTGATTACCCTTCACCGGATCCGGTATCTCGTCGGCGGCGGAGCCGAACTCCTCCATCTTCTCCTTGTGTTTTCCCCACAGCACCGAGTAAAGTCCTATAACTATCAAGATTGAACCAAGTACACTGCATCCCCCCACAAAACCAAATTAACTTAATTAGCTAATTAATTAAGAGAGGGTTAAAAGGGTAATTAAATAAATAGATAAATTAATTAAATAAAGTATACCCTCCAAGATAAATCTTCTCAGCAAGAATGAAAGAGCCCATGATGGCTACAACAATCATCATCAAGGGGCTGAAGGCAGTAGCAAAAACTGGACCCCTTTTCTTTATCACTAGTCCTTGTACATAGTATGAAATACTTGAGGTCACAATTCCCTATACATTAAGAAAAACAAAATTAATTAGAAATAATATTATTATTAACTTAATTAATTATATATAAAATCATTGAAAGTGGATTAATTGAAGATTAGGATTATGACTTACAGCATAAGCTGCAGCAAGGAGGTTCATATCCCAGCCAATTTGCCACACAGAGGGCTTGTGCTCCATTGCAAATGTCACAACAATTGCTTGTAGAGTCCCCACAAAGCACATTAGTGATGTGAGTGAAAGCTGATGATTCTTGTATGTCTCCAGTGCCTTGGTCTGTTAAATTAATTAAAAAACATACAATTATTTACATATCAGATTAAATTAATTAAGAGTTAGCTAGCTAGGTAGCTAATAAATTAAAGAAGGGGGAAGCTAATTCAAATAATTAATTGAATAAAGATTAGTCACCTGTAAAACAAACAAAGAAGCCCAGGCAAGAGTTGCAATGATAAGAAAAATGGAGCCAATGAACCATTCTTTCTCAGAAGAGCCAGATGTGGAGTTAGTGGCATCGGATTTGTAATGAGGATGAACATGTTTAGTCCAAAACAATTCAACAATAGGTCCCTTGTATAAGGTCATCAACATGGCACCTGCTACTGTCACTCCTGTTCCCACTACCTTTGCTTGACACCTTAACTTTTTCATATTTACTTTCTCCATCCTATTTTCATTAATAAAACAAAAAATTAAGAAAATACACATCAATTTTTCGTTTTTTTTAAAAAAAAGTTTCTTAATTATGAATTATGAAAATTTTATACATATATATATATATACATACTCATACCTCCATATGACTGCCATCACAAAGGTCATAGCAGGAAGCATGTTGCTCATGGCACATGAGAAAGTTGGTGATGTAAATTTCAAACCAGCGTAGTAAAAGTTCTGATCAATCACTGGCCTGTCATTTAATTACATCAAATTATAATTGTGTTAGTTTTATAAATATAAATATTATGTGGGATAATTAAATTATTAAAAAAAATTAATTAATCACCCGAGAAGGGCAAGCACAAATATCTGCATGAACACTTTAAATGTTATCTTTGGTTGTGCTTTCCTGCATGTAAAGAGAAAAAAATATAAAGAAGTTAAATATAAAATTCATCAAAAAGTCGTAATCAGGCTCCCGCTCTAAAAAAGATCTAAAAAGGTCTTAATATACATAATTTTATTTCTATTTTTTCACAGACCTTTCGAGAAAAAAAGCGAAGGGAGCAATGACAGCGGTGGCAAAGGCGTGGCGATAAACAACGAGGACATAGTGAGACATGCCGCGGTTGAGGGAAACCTTAGTGATGATATTCATGCCGGCGTAGCCAAATTGCAGGGAAATCATGGCGAAGTAAGGCTTAGAGCTCTCAAGGAAGTTGCTGCAACATCTTAGCTTCTCCATTTTCAAGCACTAAAAAAGAAAATGAATTAAGAATAAATTTTTTTAAGGAAGAAACAGCTCAAGAGCTCTTCCTACTGAAAATGGAACTACTTCATGCCTATTTATATTAGTTTCCAAGGAATGTTGCTGCGTGTCTCAACATTTTGCTGATTTCATGTGCATAGTATAATCAATTTTAAGCAAAAAAAAAGTTACTTTTTGATAATATTATAATTATGAAGTAATCAACTTGTTTTGATGAATCATAGTACTGTCCTCCAACTTGAAAATCTATTCAGATCTCTTTCTATATATCAATTTAGATCTAGTGTTAAGTTGATATATATTTTTTTAAATATTGGAAATCTAATCGTCAAAACATATGATCCGAGTTTAAATGGAGTATGTAAAATCTCCGACTACACTAAGCTTTTATAAGAAATACATTCTCCGGACTTTAACTCATGACTTAGCAATCATGTTCAAAACCATTTGCCACCAAATCACACCCTCTCGAGAACCTAAACTGACATGTATTATACTTTTCATAATTTACTATCATGCATATTTTAAAAGAAATATAGTGAAGATTCAATTGCATATATAACTATTATTTAATAACTATTAGCTCGAATGCAAATTATAACTTGATGTGTAACATAGGTCCAACTTTTGAGAAAGAATAAAATATGCTCCTACACATTATATATGGAGATTTGATCAGCCTTTCAAATGAGGGGAGAATGTCTTCACCGCTCGATGAAAGTGTGTGTGTTTTGCTAAAATAAGATTAGGTACTAAACTTATAATTAATTTGATTATTATTTTTTTTTTTTTTGGAAAAATTGTGTAATTCATAATAATTATTTATATAAATGGAGAGGAGGGGTAAAGAAGGACATGAAAGGGAGGTGGGTTACACGTGTCAGATAATGGTGGGGTATCTGAGTCACCAAGTAGATGATAGTGAGTGTAGGTTGATGTAAGCTAATTGAAACACTGAGGCCTTTTGTGTCATTTTATATTCATTTTCTAACAAAGATTCCCCATGACGACGTGGTCATGGAATTGGCAAATCAGAACCGTTGGATCAATCAAATCTTTTACAAAACAATAAAGATTAATAAATAAATCAAGTTAACGTATCTAAAAATATTCATTCGTTCGTGAAACACTACTGGATTCGCATAACACTTAGAAGAAGTTGGCCATTGTGATTAATTGAAACAGCAGAATCATATCTCTTTAGGATAAAGAGTCTTGAGTTGTAATCTTCCTTATGTATATTATCAAGTATTTTATTTTATTTTTTTCGTTTACTAATATCCACATATTTGTTAAAAAATATTGATTGCTTAATCAAAATTTTAAAGATGAAAATTCCAACTTACGGTTTCTTCTCCTCTCCCTCTCATGGAGTAAATCTTTGGTGCAACGGAGGTATGAGTGACGTGGTACCACCAGCGAATTAGAAAATGACATGTATAATTTAATACATATTTTTTAGTTATTTTTTAATTTTTTAGCACGCGTGGCAATGGATGATTGACTTGTTGCATGAATGACGTGGTACCTCTGTTGCACCAAAGATTTTCTCCCCCTCGTGAGGGGAGGGTTCGATTTTCTCTATGGAGTTGTAAATGAAAATAAACACTTCAAATTAAATATCAGTATAAAATATTTAACAAAATTATCGTAGATTATTAGATATAGAGTTCTTTCCGTTAATTATTCTTGATCGTCTTATCCCATTGAAAACCCCGGGATTATCCACCTTATAAGGTTTAAAAGATCCAAAAACTCTTAAAATATTTTTAAGTGTGTTAGTCAATGAATCATTGCACCTTTTCGGTGCAATGATTTATGTTTATAAATAAAAAAATTTGGGCATGTTTAAAAAAATAATAAAAAATTTGTATTTACACAGTAAATCTCATGTTTATAAATAGAGGCTTCATTCATTATTTTTTTCATCTCATTCTCAACCAAATCTTCTATATTCTAAGAGAGAAAATATAGTTTCTTCTCAATAGTTTGTGAGAGAGTTGTAGTTCTCATATTCTAATAGAGTGTGAGATTGTTCACTCATTGTGTTTAGAGAGGTTGTAAAATTCTTTCCACTATAGTGAAATCCTTCTACATTTGCCCGTGGATGTTTCCCTAATATTGAAAGTTTTATCACGTTAAATCTGTATCTCATTACTTTATTTTATTGTTAAGATTTATGGTATGCTAAACTTCCTAATTATTATTATATTGTTATATGATAGGCAACGCCTCCTGAACTAATAATTATTTTCAATTTCACTTTACTTGCGTGTCAGCTTCAGCCCACGATCCCCTAACAAAGTGTACGTCTATGATATTCAATATCAGTATTAGAGTTATTGAAAATGAAACAATGGTTATTAAACTTAAAACTTCTAAAATTGAACATAAAACACATTTTAAATTCATATACCGATTTCAAGTTTAATGATATAAATTTTAAGTTCAATGGTTTCAGATTCCAACTTTGATTCCCCATAACTAGTACCACGGAGATACATTAACAAACTCTTTCAAAAATTAATTTTTAAAAAATTAGGTTTGAGAAATTTTCAAACTTTATAATTTTTTTTTTTTTATCTTTGATTAATAAAATTTCTATATGAACACACACAGATTTCAATGAGAGATCCATTAATTTAATAACTTAAGAGAGGCATCGAAAGATTATATATATATATATATAAAAAGTAAATATCATTCCCACCGTGAAAGAAAGAATTTGAGTTGTGACAAAATGTTAAAGCGATCAAGAAGTGGAGCACCAAAGAATAAAATGGGGGTCTAATCAATCTCACATGAAAAGTTGGACACCCAAATCCCACAATGATGGAAATTTTTATTTCTCAAAATAATCAAACCCTCTAAACGTACCAGCGCGTGCTTTTTATGTTTCTTTCTTTTTATTCAGTTAATTTTTTTTTTTCAACACAAAAAAATTCCCTTTACATTGCACCTACATTATATATATGTAGCAAAGTATAGATACCAATATGATCAATTAACAAGAGATTTCTTTATGTGGATTCCAATTATACAAATATATTCTTAGCATTTTGAATTTATGGCAAGGAATATTGGTTTCATAAAATCAAGAATACATTTCCCACAAAGAAAACAAATTAAAATGAAGAAAACTTATCTAATTTAATAAAAGCCAAAGAAACAAATTTACATGAGAGTAGATATGTCCCTGATTCTTATGGTAAA
>SKCR01004547.1:0-26141 GCA_019454045.1 Zanthoxylum bungeanum | reverse complement strand
CCTTTTTTCTTTCCTCTAATTCTTCCATTTTCTCCATCCACTCTGTTGTTGAACCCTCCGACGATCTGTGGTTCCCGTCTTCTGCCATCGTCTCACTACGCAAGCTGTTTTTTATTCTTTCCCCATGGACGGCGCCAACTGTTGACGGATGATTTTCGTCCTAGGGGCAGTTTCGAGATAACTCTCCCGAGATAATCCTCCTTCAACCTTAAATTTGTTTGGTTATGGGAGACCAAAAACAAATGTAGCAAAAGGCAAAAAAGAACACAAAATCGACAAATAGAGTTTAACGTGGTTCGGCGGAGCAAGTCCAGCCTACATCCACGGGCACAAAGTATGGGTTTGTTTTTATTACCAAACCGAGCTCGGCCGACCTGTTTCAATGAGGGTCAAAAGAAACCGAGTTGTTTTTGTTTCACTCTTTTACAAGTAATGTTTCCTCTTTCGTTACAGATTTTGCTATCCAACAACCATCCAACCTCTACAAATGAGACTACCCTCCCTTTATATACTAAGGAAATACAACACTGTTCACATATCTCCATGATGTCACCCATGTGATTCTTCGGCTAATTGACGGGCTCCCTGCCCCAAGACTGTCTTCGTCGAAAGCAAACCTGCCATCTGACGGCTTGTCACATCACCATGTTTTCTTCACTGCCACACACAATGTAATGAAGCCAGCCTGTAAAGAGCTCCCAAATAGTGGTGTGTACCAGAGGGAAAAGTCCAAACTACTCCGTTCATATGTCGGTTGTCAAGAGATCGGCCAAATGATCTGCCGAACTACCCAAGCTACTACCGACCTGACCTAACACGTCTGAGCTCATTTCCATGACTTAAAAAGAAAGACACTGTTGAATCCGAGCTACCGGCCCAAAGTGGTCAGTCTTGATTCTGATGTTGTCGGTCTCTAGAAACTGTACCAAGCTGTATACTCTGGTCGGCCAAATCTGGGAGACTGGGCACGAACACCATCCTTGGCCGATGAATAACTCAAACCCTCATAACATTTGACCCTCAAAAGGGGGAAAATCTCATTTCTACTCTTGCCGAACTGTTCAAACACTACACCAAACTAGTGTTCTTGAAAAAAAAAATGTAAAATCAATTGAGAATCACATTCCAACAGTAAATTCTTCCAATCTTTGGAAATAGTTTTTCAATAGCAAAGATCACATTATAAACTTCTGCAAAAACAAGTTGTTTGATAACCTAAGATCACATCATTCATATTTCCGTTATATCGAAAAAGGAAAATACAAAAATATTTAGTAAACACTAACTTGATTGTGATAATGTAATCTAATTATTTTTCACAAAAGGACAAAGAAGAAGTTTAATTGATCATATTAGTATTGTTACAGTCATCAATATTTCATTGACTCTGAGCAATGCTTTACGTGATACAAATCTCCCATCTTCTAAGTGCAAGTCAGTGACCAAAATAAAATTTGCTTTGATAACTTCCAATTTTTAATATGTATTTTTTTTTCACTCATGGTGCCGTGAGGAATTGAATCTTATACATACTTTTATCTATTGAGATGCATTCACTAAACTAGCACTTATTATGGGATTTATGCAAAGAAAGAGACTCTATGAAGATTCGAATTGTTGCTAACAGAGAGAGCATGTATCATTTTTTTAGGTGTTTAGTTAATGATAAAAAATTTGATTTCTTTTAAAAATTATATTTTATAAAAACTAAAATTTTTAATTTTTCTCCGCCATCAAAATATTAGAAAAGCGTACTACAATTATTTTTTTAGCATCTATCAAAATTACATAATCCTTATGAACTATTATTTATTCACCATATTTTTTTAATCGTAACATCAAACAGAGATATTAAAGGAGTGGTCACAATCACAGCTCAAAAGCCCAAATAGTCCAAGTTTATGGACTGCTACAAGCACTTGCACCATAATAATTCTTCTATGATAACAAATTTCTGGCGAAAAGTGCTTCTAATCTTTGCC
Organism: Zanthoxylum bungeanum; assembly: GCA_019454045.1. NCBI lineage: Eukaryota > Viridiplantae > Streptophyta > Magnoliopsida > Sapindales > Rutaceae > Zanthoxylum > Zanthoxylum bungeanum. The sequence goes on along the minus strand of SKCR01004547.1, from coordinate 24,159 downwards.
TTATCTCTTCTTCCCTCCAAAGCAAAACCAAATAAACGACAATGGCCATATCCACCACCACTGCAAGTGCAATTATCTACATTTCCCAGATTAATTTTCACAATCCAAAGCCAAATTTCTTACATTCCATCACTTTTCAAACAAAACCACCACGTAAACTTTCTGTTAGAAACTCCGGCGCCGATGTATCGGCAGAAACTGGATCAACTGATATTGAACCAGAGACATCCATTAAAGCTCCATCAGATTCTTCCTCTTTGATCTCTACTCTCAATGTTGAGCGAGCTCTTCGGGGCATAGGTAATGAAACAGCTACCCAGTTTGTGTTTCAACTTCAATTTCAGACAAAACTGAATTTAACTAATAACTTTCCATGTAAAAACTGAATTTAACTCTTCTAATATATTATGGAACTGCCGAACCAAAATCCAGATTCCGCCACTGCTTTACTTTCATTAGAATCACAATGGATTCCATTGATGAAGTTTTGATTTGGAATGCAGCAATTACAGACGCGGATCACTATGGGAGACTTGGACTTAGAAGAGGGTGTTCATATGATGAGGTCAAAACTCAAAGTCAACCTTATTCATTATCTATCTCCATCTTGTTTCTGTGTTTCACATTTTTTCCCCCAATCAAACAGGTTACATTTGCATATAAAAACAAATTAGAAGAAGTGAAGAATCAAGAGCTAGATGAAGAAGAAGAGAACAAGAAAATAGAGTTATTGAAAGTCAGTATACACAAACACTAGAAGTGTTTTTTTTTTTTTTTGGTTCGCTTTCTCATAGCGAGAGCCTTATGCAGTAGATACGAATAAAACTAAAACTAAAACTAAAACGGAATGATTTTGAACTGTGTGTGATAGGAATCATACTCAATTTTATCATCCGAGGAAGAAAGAAGATTGTATGATTGGAGCTTGGCTAGGATTGAGAATCCAGACAGACATGTATGGCCATATGAGGTGGACATCACACAGACACCAAAAGGGACACCACCACCGCAGGTATCATTTACAATACCGCAACATCTCATGAATCATTTACAGAAAAAAAAAAAATACTTTATCCGAAAATTGAGTCCGAAATTGCAAATCCAAAACGATGTCATTTGGATTTGCCGTTTGGACATAATTTTCGGACAAACTAATATCGCTCATCATTTACGTACTTCGTAAAGCCTGCAAATTCAATTTTTCGATTTTGAAATCATCTTATCAGGAACCGGAGGATGTCGAGCCAACTAGATTGGTGGGATACTTCATGTTAGGGTGGTTGATATTAAGCTTCGTATTATCTATTGCCTTAAATAGATGAGGGTTTTGTTATTATTATGATTACCTATAAGCATCCCCCAATACTTGTTTCACGAAAAAGACATTAATCTCACCTCCTGTAAATTTCCCAAAAAAAAATTGTTGGAATCAGCTATTTTCTAAATAAGAAAATTATGTGCACAAAATGATAACAAAATAATCTCCAAAATTACATAATTTTAGTTTTTTTTTTTCAAAAAAAATTCTTAACATACAAAACTACAGAATTTTAAAAGTTATTTCAAGTTATCCGGTTGTAATGTGAGGGAATTTCTTTTTTACGGGTTATTTGAAGGTAGATCCAACTTGTTATGGGCTCACACTTCCTATTTGTGCCATAACAGAGCCATCCAGATACTTGATAGAGATATTTTAAACCTCATATGAATTTTTTATTTTGATTTTAAATATTTATCAGTAAACTTTTAAATCAATAATTTAGATTTTTAAGTTTATGTTTAAGTAAAAAATTAAAGTTAAACCTACCTTTTAGAAAGACTTTTAATCATAAGTAATTCTTAAAAAAATTCAAGGAAAAAAAAACAATCACTGAATTCTAAAATTTAAAAAGGAAGCAATTTTATTATTTTATTTAAAATATTTAATAATCCTTGGAATGAAATGCCAGAAATATATGCAACTCAAATGATTAATATGCATAAATAGTTTCAATTTAAAATTTGACATTTTGAATCCTTAAAATGGTATAAACAAAAAAGTGAAATACAAAATATAAGCCATAAAAAATATATTCATACAATTCTATTAATACTTGAGATTGGATTTATTCTGATTTAATTAGGGAAAAAACCAGTAATATCAAACAAAAATCAACCAAAGAAAAAGAAATAAGAAAAAATGTCTACACCCAGCCGATGTAAACACATCAACTTTTTTTCTTGTTTAAATACCCATAAAACCTTTTGAAACAGAAAATGCGTGTCAATCTGACAATGTTTAATTTTCGAAGTGTTTTTTTTTTTCAAAAAAATAAAAATAAAATAAGTTCCCATTGAGGGGAAAAAACACTTAAATAGGTGCTTCAGTACTTTTCCTAAATTTATTAAAAAACGGCGCATCGCAAAAGGTTACCGAGAGTAATGATAGAGACATAAACAAATTGCACAGATCCAACTACAGATGCTTATTTGGTTAGACAGCCACTATAAAATTATTGCAAAGCCATTTTAGTTTCGTGGTGGCTATCCAGGCACATAAACATCTGCGGTTGGATTTGTACAATTTATCTATGTGTCTAACATTTTCGTTACCAGAAGTAGAGCTAAGCATGGGCCAGGCTTTGAGTATAGAAAATGTACCAACTCAAACCAACATAATGCTAACCGAGGTGACGAACAAGCACAATGCCCATGAATTATCTCCTCATACCAGCACCCATTAACCGGCATGAGAGAACCCAAAATAATTAGCAGACAAACTAATACATAGGACTCACTTTTTGCTCACCAACCCAGAAAATTCACAGTAAGCTCGTGGTAGCTTGAGCTTCTTGACTATAATAAAAGACCACTTATTTTGTAAGCAGATTAATGAATGAAATGAGTTCTTGGTTTCGGCCTTGTAGAGGCTCACTAATTGTATTGCCGAACAAAACGAGACTATCTGACTGAATTGAAAAAACGATTTGACCACATCAGTTAAAAAACACCAAGCTAGGAAGGAAAGAACTCTGAGACTAACCAATAGCCCCATGTAATGTATGCCGACTCAAAAACAACAAAGCTTATCACCAGAATCTTAAACACACCATCCATAGATTTCCTGCCTTCTATGGAGAAGGAGCAAGAAAAGGGCATAACATACCCATGCTATGTCACATGAGGAGGGATTCTTTTAAATTTATTTTAGGGACAGCTATTGAATGAAGGATGGAAATATAATGTTGCAAGAAACATACTCCAAACAGAGAATTTCAAATCAGGACCAAGTATCAGTAAAAGTCAACCTGAATCTTCCAAAGACCAAGCTGAATACTTTTTGATACCTAAATGAGTGCAAGTGAATTTTCGTTTCCGATCAAAAGGTCATTAATCAATGGCCTCAGGACCACCTACCTGGAAGATTATAACCGTTGTATTATCAGACTTCTATACGTTGTATGGTCCAGTAATAGTCCTCGATTTTGAATCTAATGCACTAATGCACAAAAAGTGAAACCAATAAACCTCTAGTGCAATAAATATGAATGAAATTGGTATGTAACATTGTCCATACCTGACCACCATACCCAAGGCAAAACAGATGACCTCAACCATACGTTGGAAGTGAAACCAAGAAACTTGGTACCATTGCTCCTCAGTTAAAACTCTAGACTGCTAGCCTCCACAGCTCAAGCTAAAAGAGTAAAAAGGACACAGGATATCAACGAAGCTACTGTCAAAATCCCATCTGTATCAAGAAAACCAACAGAGAACTCAAATTATCTCAAATAGACCTGTGTTGACTGAATGGTGTACTAGATCCATCAGTTCAAGGGAATTAAGACAACAAAAAAGAGCATCTATTGAACCAAGTTAATACACATACCTAACTGAAATTAAAAGAGTATCAGATGTATCACCTATGATATGTCATTTCATACATACATTTACCTCAAAAAATCATGTAAGCTGTTTCTTTTAGTAATCCCTTTTTCGTTTACTGCAACAATAGTCATCTCCATGATTCTTATCTGAGCCTCCCATCATCAACCACCTATCATGACTGAGATCATCATCCATGGACTTCAAATTGTGCCTAGTCTGTCTGGAACCATGACTCAGATATTTCTCCCTCTGTTTCTTTTTTTTTTTTTTATCACTGAAATAGCTTGGTTCCAAACTGGAATCTGAGCGACTGTCATGTTTACAATTGTGTCTTTTGACGTCAGATTTTTGTTTCTTTCCACCAAATTTTTCCTCGTTAATTAGATAACGACTCCAACTAGAATCACTGTAAAACTGCTCCCTTTCTTCACGCTTTTTGGAGTGTGTGCTATGTTTTTTATTCCTCTCATCACCATGCCAGCTGGAGCTACTGGGAATATCTTCAACTTCTGAACTTAACCTCTCTTTCAGATGGTATGGCCTCTGTTCTCTACAAGGATTAAAGGAACGTGAATTTTTCTCATATTTCTCATCAACTGATTGCTTGTCATCATCTAAATTATTGTCACGCTGATGTCTCTCATGTGACCTATATGTAAAAATGTCCTCGGAGAAACTTACAGACCTTTCCTTACTGAAATGAGATTCCCAGTCATGCAATCTTTCTGCCTCATCATAGCAATGCTTTATGTTAACATAATCATCTTCATCCTCATCACGGGATTGTTCACTGGAGCACGGAGAAGTTACAATAGTATGATATTAGTATACAACAAATTAACATGAAAAAAACAAATCGAGGAGCACCCACTTTTGATTTTCAAGCAGTATAAGCACAATTGAAACAGAGCTCCCACAGACTCAGAAAGAGAAATAAATGCTAAAAAGTTAGATAAAGAACCTGCCTGTCCTTTTTCCCTTTTTCCTCTTCTAGAGGAGAGAGGAGTAACATTTAAGGAACTTGTTCGAATGAATCTGATATCAACATTAAACTACATTATTTTTATTTGGTGTTTGTGTGCATGAGTATATATGTATGACCTTGCGTGAATTATACAGGGAGAGATACAAACAAAAAGAGAGGGAGTATAGTTGGTGCTAATTTGAGACCAAATAGCCCTGTGTTTAACATATGTAGATAGAGAATAGATATTATACACAGATATACAATAAATCCATAACAAATCAATGATAAATCATAAGGTAATCTATAACAAGAGCCATACAAATCAATGATAAATCATATTGATGGAGGTTCACCTATATGAGTGTGGAATTGGGTCGGTTCCTATGAGAGTTAGACAGACATCTCTAAAGCACTCATGAATTCCAGGAGAGCACAGGGCCATTAATAAGCCAAACCGCTGAACAACAGAATTATGAGAAAGTTTAATGTGAGCATTAGTCCTCTGTCTTACAAAAAGGTACATTGGTTCATAGAAATTTTAGTTTCACCATGTTCCTGTAAGACAAAATTAATTGCTCAATGACTGGTTCATAACTCGAAAAGTACTAGTTCATATGCATTAAACCTATAGTGAAGAATAATATGTATTTTGAAATATGTGGGGGATACAATGTCCTTTCCTTTTATTAATGGGATTTTTACCTTTATTCTGAAATTTTTTGTTGGGATTATTTTGTCTCTTGTCGGATTGAGGTTTGTTATCAACCAAATTAGTTTTGGATTGTAATTCCTTAGCCTTTTCAGTTTCATCTATGATTCTATTTTGTTCCTCAATCCTGATATGTACTATTACCTCTTCCAAGTTCATTTGTTTCTTTTTGTGCTTCAAGATTTTGATATAGTCCTTCCATGAATCTGGAAGCTTCTCAATTAGACAACCAGCCACAAATCGCTCAGGAAGATCTATACCCTCAGTTTTCAGATTATTGATTAACAGATGGTAGTCATGAATCTGGTCAGTAATAGGTCTTGTCTCTACCATCCTAAAGCTCAAAAAATCTCCTATATAATATTATTGGGATCCGATCTCTTCTACCACATATTGTCAGTAATATGGTATTCTTACGATCTAGAGGTTACAACTACTTTCTTCTATACTTACAAGATACATTATCAAAATCATTAATAAGAAAATAGTTATCATGTGCCGGGTGTATATGTCATCTCTCTCACAGCGCACAGTTGTGGGGCCCATCCGCTGTGAGAGATGACATATACATCCGGCACATGATACAATAAACAAAAATAAAAAACTCATTTCGATAATTTACAAACACTTTGGTGTGCTTTTGTTACCAACACATTATGCCACCAAAGTATTCCATTTTAATGCTAAATCAAGCAACAACATAAACATTAGCAACTTAAATAAGTTCCCAAAAGGCAATTATTACTCACCTAAGTAGAAAATTTAAACTTTTTTCATCAAAACACCACCACCACAAATACCATCGCCGTCAATGATGATCATCATAAAACTGCCATCGTCGGAGTGTCCTCTACAATCGTCGGAGTCTTATTGAAAGAGTAGAATCAAATGCCACTTTTCTTCTTCAGTTAGGGTTGCGAAGGGAGAGAAATTTGAAAAAGATAGTTGTGTGTGTGTGTCAATAAGGGTAGTATGGGAAGAATATATTATATTTGACTATTAAAAATATTTCTTAAAATATGGGTTAATTTTGTATTTGGTAAAAACAAAAAGATTAGATTTGTAAATTTCCCTTTTCATAGGCTAGTTTAGTTTTTTATAAGCCAACATTTATCAAACCGTTAAAATTAATCAAATTTATTTATGGCATGTGGTAAATGTGGTATTTCTAAAATTAGAAGAACCAAAATATTTTTATAGTAATCTATAGGGTACATATTTGAGTGTCATTTACTATATATTTGTATGTTAGGTAATGTGTCACAGACATTACTGAATATGTGTTAGGCGTTTATTGACTTAATTTTCCATCACATTATTAATCATTTATCAAATGATATACGTCATATTTCTTATCTTTATATATATATATAAATTAGGGTTGGCATTTTTGACTCGTTTCGTCTCGTTCCAACGGGATCATGACAAAATTTTTTGTCCTGTTTTGAAAACGGGACAGAATCGAGATGGGAAAATTTTGACTTTAAAATGATGATACGTCATCGAGTGATTCGCAATTTGCATACACAATTTCAAAAAGGAAGCCAATAATACAGTCCCGAGAATCTGACTTTAAAAAATCATGTTTGCTAATTTTCTTAATTTGTAAGAAAATTGGATGTGAAGCATATTCTCGACTCATAAATGGCGTTCAAGCAGTTACTAGATGTAAAATCAGAGGAAGATGTGAGTCATAATCACAACTACCAGTACATATTGTTTCAATTTATTTTTTTGATTTCCTTTACTTAAAATTACTGTTTTGATTTATTTTAATTTACTGTTTTGATTTCCTTTACTTTAATTTTGGCTACAATATCTAAACTTTTTGACTTTCACGATCTATTTTACTGTTCATCTGACAATTGTCATTTTTCAGGTACTAGTGCTTTTATTACTCACATTTTTTCATGATCGATAAATACAACTCGTCATTTCTCTTTCGACACATCCAAATAAGAGAAAGAGTAAAAATGAAGAAAACTTCAAGACGACGAGTCACTAATATCTGTGTATTTTGTGGATCAAGCTTTGGTAATAAACCAGAATTTCTTAAGGCCGCAAAAGAATTGGGTAGAGTTATGACGGAAAGAAACGTGCACTTAGTATATGAGGGTGTCAATCTTGGATTGATGAGATATGTTTCAAAGGCCGTGTAAGAAGGAGATAGTCAAGTTTTAGGAATCATCCTAAAAACTTTGGCAGACGGAAATCTTATCGAAAAATCAAATGGAGAAGAATAAATTGTCCTAGGTATGTCTGAAAGACTCACTGAAATGATTAATCATGCTGACGCTTTTATTGCTTTATCAGGTGGGCTGGGCACGTTGGAAGAAATTTTCATAGTTGCGTTATAAGAAAATTTGAACATTCACTGAAAACCTATTGGACTACTTAATGTAGATCATTTTTCGATTTTCTTTTAGTATTTCTGAAGATGCTAAAAGACCCAGGTTCATTTCAAAACTGGCAAAAAATATTGTTCTTACTGCAGGAAAAGCTGTTGAATTAATCTACCAACTGTTAGCCTATGAACCAAAAATCGACTCAATTCTTTCCAAGTTGGACTGGTCAGATAACGATCGTGGAAAGAAACGTGGAGTGGACTTGAATCTTAATCTGTAACTTTTATTGGGGTTAAATAGTAGTGTTGTTGATTCAATTATCTTTTCCACACTAACCAGGTGATATCTTATAAACTCTACTTCTTCTTATTCAGACATTGGGGACAATGTCTCAATTTGGTTGGGGGGAGATAGTTGACTAGATAGTTTTCATTTTTGGTATTTTTCTCTTTGTAAAAAAAAAAATTTATTTTTGTGTTATTGTTTTTTTTTTAAAAAAATATGTTGTTTTTGTTTTGTTATTTTGATTGTAAAAAAAATATTTTTATGTTGATTTTATTTTGTGTTTTTATTAAAAAAACTACACACAAACCAACAATAAATTTTTAACTAACCAAGTGGAATTGTTGTTCAAAGATGACAGTGTAAGGAGTTTTCGCTCCTGAGACGCATCTCAATGTAATTCGTAACAAGTTATTTTTGTTCATTTCTTTTTGAATCATTTAAATTTGTGAATTCTCCATAATATTGATTAAAGTTTGATTTCCATATGCTCATTTGACAAATATAATCTGTTGGGGTAAGTGCTCAGAGCGCCAATTTCCGTTTGTATTTCCTTGAAAATACTTATGTAAAACGTTTTATTTTGAATAATACAAGCAATTTCTGTAATATAATATATCTTTTGTTATGGTAAAGACGTAATAGACTTTAGGATGACTAGTCATGATACTGTTGCAAAAGCGTCGCAACTTAAATTGAGTTGTATCATGACGTTGTCATTCTCAGACAGTTCTTGGTCAAGGTTTACACTACTTGGTCAGTAAAGTAAACTCGTTGAGACCGGTACATGTCGTATACTGGAATATATGATTCCAATGGTTTCTCAATGAACCATAAGTCTTGGAGACTAGTATAAACGTGTAGCTGTTTATAGCGGATAAACACTGAATGACTCACCGAAGATTCTTAATGGATGGTACATCACTTAAATATGTAAACGGTGAAAAACAACGTTATCGGATAATGGCTGCCCAAACAGTGAACTGGTCACTGTTCTGGTAGTCCACGAACTGTCCAAATATTTTTGGGGCTGACCTGGGTAGAGCCCATGTGCATTGGTTGGTCAGTTCGGCCGGAAACGAGTTTTATGCTATTTTGCAAGAAAAATATTTTCGCAAAAGTTTCACGATGTTTCTATATTATTTATGTCGTCATATGATATCGAATAAATATGTTTAGGTAAAATATGAATGAATTATCAATATTGGATATTGAATAATTTATTCGTAATTTTAAAAATTTTAAACTACGATTTCGCCCGAACCGCGCTTCTTCCGCTGCGCCACCCTGATAAAACCACCAACACAACCATCCTCAATCTAACTAATCAAATCTGTTTATTCCTTTGCTACTGCACCGGCCTATGACATCTCTGCTCTGCCACTGCATTGATTTATGGCGGCTGACAGAGCTTACAACCATTATGAACTGCCTTTTTCCTTCCACCATCATTACCCTTCTGGAAGCACATCTTCCCATTTAGGGCATACGTCACAAGACCTCGATACTGGTCGACCTCTTTCACATCTTCGTTCATCGGGTCGGCATACTGAAGTAGATGATACTTATCAAAGTCTTGCCCAATTCTTCAATTAGGTCGAGTTACAAACAAGTACCTCATCGGATCGGATTTCACAGATTCTCAAACAACCCTAAATCCCTCTTTTCAAGTGGCCGGATCGATATCATTAGCTTCATCTCCGAATAACCTTAAAAAAAAACCACCAAATAAATTACTATCATTGAATAATTAGTATGTGAAATGAAAGACAATGTGTATTCATCGCAATGGGCTATATGGTGATAACCAAATTGAAACACACAAAAATCTGATTTTGAGTTGCAACTAAACATATATAGATATAGTTGCCAACAAATGTAACAATGATTTGCCACTTTCTTCTCCCATTTGTTTTTTGTTTTTAAAAAAAATTATGATTAATGGTTATTGAATAATAATTTAAATGTAATTTAATATTAATCATATATTATTAGTAAGATATTAAAATACATATAGTAAAAATTTAAGAAAAAATTAACACAGCCACTGGATCCAAATTCCTCCCCTTATTGTTTTTTTTGCTAAAGTTTCTCCCTGGAGACGGAGAGAGCTAGCACAACTAACTTTCAAATTAATAAATGAGATTCGTTTGACATCAAAGAACGACCTACTATTAAATTAGTATCCTCAATTATTTGATCCTCAAATTGACTCCTTGATATTTGTACTCTAATAATTTCTTTGAATACTCTATTACTCTATATATTTATAGGATAAATTTAAAATTTTGACTTTTACTTTATACACTATTTAATATTTCAAAAAAAAAAAAACTCTCACTTAAAATATTTAAACTAATTAATTGATTTTTTTTACTCTACATACTCATTAAAATGTAAGACACACGAAAAAATAACTTAAAACAATCATTTTCTAATAAATTTCATTTGATTCTGATTTGATTAAAAAAATATATTATATATTTTTTTTATAAATATCATTTTTGATTGTCGATAGTTTTAATAAATAATATTTTTTTATTATTATTGTTGATGGTGTTTTTCGGGCACTATGTTATTTAAACGACACGACAGGGGTAAAAGGGGTAACTCCATTGATCGAGACCGTTAAAGCCGACCCGACAACTTGACGGTAAGAGGCCGAGCACTTTATACTAAATGGCCGAGCACTTGAGATCGGATGACCGAGCATTATCAGATCGACAGCAGCATTCTCAGTTCAAATGGCTATCATGACCGACCTCATGAAGACCGAGCACATGACGAGGCGTGCTCAGGAAGATAAAGCATCCTATTCTTGCGGAAAAGGGATAAGTTGTCCTACTTTAATGGGGTAAATAATAACTTAATATCCTAATAGGATAAAGGAAGTAAATGTAGTTTTTGATTAGGAATCCTTATGGGAAAAGGGAATAGTTTTGACTAGGAATCCTGATAGGAAAAGGAGACCATCTCCAATTGGGAATTCTTGTACAAATAGGAATCTGGTTTCTTCACCATTATAAATAGGAGGGTAGAGTGAGTGTAGAACAAGTTAAAAGGATCGAAGAAATCATCACAAGAGGGAAGATTCGAATTGTAAAGTTCCAATTTGTAAGAGCGAAGAGAGGCCTGAGAAGTGTATTGGAGTAATAAAGAGCACCACCCTGTTCTTTCCCGTGGACGTAGGTCGGATCCCAAAAATCCACCGAACCACGTTAAATCACCTTGTCTGATTGGCGTATTTTCTTGTTTTCCGCTAAATTTGCTTTTGGTCCCCCATAACCAAACAAATTCACAGTTGAAGGAGGATTCCCTCGGAGGTGATATTCCCATATTACCCTGAGACCAAAATCCACCGTCAACAGTTGGCGCCGTCTGTGGGGAACTCTACGAAAAGCAACTCGCGTAATAAGACAAATGGCGGAAGGCGGAAACCAACAATCATCAGGGGGCTCGGCTGCGGACTGGATGGAAAAGATCGAGGAAAACCTTAGGAAGGAAAGGGAGGAAAACCAAACTCTACTAAAAACCATAGTAGACCGGTTGGAAAGGATGGAAGAGCACGCGACGGAAAATTCGAGGCCGGGACTAGCCGGCGAAGGAGTGAGATAGCGGAAGGAAAGAGAATTGTTGATACAAGCGAAGACGACAGACCTCAAAGGAGGGAACCCTACAGGGTGAGATCCGTGGTAGTACAAAGGGATTCCCAAACCGAGGACACATGGGAGGAGGAAGATGACAAATCATCACCAGATCCCTCCTACGATAGCCCTCACAGTACCCGGAGGAGAGGAAAAGAACATACCGAAGAGGTGCGGGACGACGCCGACCCTGAGAAACGCCGCTCCCAAGATAGCAGAAAGAAAAGAAACCTCAGAGGGCGGCATGGAACCAGGGACAGCGGTATGAAATCTTGGTTACGGGAGGAGCTGGTCAAATGGGGAGTATACCCCAACGCAAACAGAGGGGATATCCAGGACGTCAAAGATGAGTCCCCCCTCACGGAGGAAATAAAATCGGAGAATTCCCGAAGAGATTTAACATGCCGACCATGACACCGTACAAGGGCCATACCGACCCTAAAACCCACATTGAAAGTTTCACCATGCTGATGGAGGTGCAAGGGGTAACAGGGGACGCCATCTGCAAAGTGTTCCCCCTAACTCTGGCCGGACCAGCCATTCTATGGTACAGGAGCTTAGCCCCAAGAAGCATCAGCAGCTTCACACAACTGAAGAAGTCATTCATACGACACTTCAAGGGGGCTTGTGTCCCCAGAAAGACGATTGGAGAACTCCGGCTCATGAAGCAAGGAGACGATGAACCTCTGAAGATATTTATTGAAAGGTACCATAATATGGTACTCGAAGTCGGAGGGTATGAATCCCCTGAAGCCCTGGAAAGCTTGAAAGGAGCCTTGAGGGTCGGAAGACTCTGGACCTACCTAAGGATCCAGGACACCCCGGACTACGCCACCGCCCTGGAGGTGGCCCGGAAGTTCGTTTCGTTAGAGAACGAAGAGAAAGTGTCCGGAAAGGGAACAACATCAGGGATAGAACCACAAGGGAGGGCGCCCAACGCCGAACAGAAAAAGAATCCAGAAGACCACCCCCGAAACACAAAGAATTCAAGCCACTGAACCGGGACAATCAGGAGAGAAGAGCGCCGACCCAAGTAAACCACGTGGTCAGGGAAGATGCATACATTCCCCTAAAGAAACCACTGGGACAAATTTTCATGGAGATTCAGGGGAAAGGCCTCTTAGTGGAACCCGACCAAAGGAGATTCCCACCAGACAGAAGGAACCAAAAAGCTTATTGTGTACACCACAACTCCAGAGGACATGCAACGGACGGATGTAAAGATCTGCGAGAGCAGATGGAAGACCTAGCAAGAAACGGATATCTGAACAAATACATTGACCACGAAGTTATGACGACCAGACAAAGAGCATGTGGCCGCCAAATCAACTGAAAAAAAGGGCAGTTTGTCCCCAAAACATAAATAAAAATTCTCTTTTCAAAAAGGGTTCTCGTCCACTTTCTTAAAACATAAAAAGAAGGACCTATTCAAAAACCAGGGACAAACTTAGCGCCTAAATATAGAAAGAAGCGACCAAACAATAAGACTTGCTCAGCTCGGGTCTGGACCTTGCTCCACCGAGGCTATTCAGTTATCCGGCTCGGGGTCGGGTTACGTCCCACCAAGTCATACATATTGGTCTGGGGATGAACATTCCTCCAGAGCCAAGTACGTCTTTCGGCTCGGGGCTGGATAGCGTTCCGCCGATGCCCCTTCATTAATCGGCTCGGGGCTGGATCGCATTCCGCCGAGGCCTCTTCGTTAGTCAGCTCGGGGCTGGATTTCGTTCCGCCGAGGCCATTTTCGGCTCGGGGTCGGGTTACGTCCCACCGAGTCAATACTCACTGGTCTGGGGAAGGAAACATTCCCCCAGAACCAAACATCTCTCCTGGCTCAGGCCCTCATGGGCATGCTCAGTATACAGGATCCGTGAGAAGCATAGCACAGGGAGGGATGATACCCCTGTGGCGATTGCTTACTCCAGTGTTATCGAACGTAAGGAGGAACATGCCCTTAATGTGTCAAACACTCTTCTGATCCTTGCCCACCCGATGTAACGGATCCGTGGGAAAGCATAGCACGGGGGATGATGACACCCCCGTGACGATTGCTAACTCCAGTGATGCCAGGCCTAAGGAGGAATATGCCCTTAGTACCCCGGACACTCTTTGATCCATTCATCATCCGGATCCGCGGGAGGCACAGCACGGGGAGGCGTATACCCCTGTGGCGTGTGCCTACTCCACGCGTGGTAAGGAGGAGCCCTCATACAATACACAGGCTCCCGAGCGAACCGACGTGTAGAGGATGTGCCCTTACCGTTCATACGCTCTTCTGATCCGAATCCTGGTTCGCCGGGACACTGAATTGAAAGATTCAGAATTGTGTTTTGGAGGCCTCGGGCAGGACGCTGTTTCGAGACATCCGTGCTGTTGTTTACACTTGTGAAAAGTTTTACTTTGGGACAAGTGCTAAGTCACCCCCACCTTTTGATTTTACCTTCAAAGGTTTTGTTTTTATTTTTTCGCCGGTCTGGCAGAGGGACGCCCATGCCAGATTCGGTAGGGCTTCAAAGGTTGATTCACTTCCCTTCTGAATAAGTCCCAGGGATTAATCGGCTCGGGTCTGGATTTCGTTCCGCCGAAGCCACTTGTTTATTCGGCTCGGGTCTGGATTTCGTTCCGCCGAAGCCACTTGTTTATTCGGTTCGGGGCTGGATTTCGTTCCGCTGAGGCCGCTTGGTTATTTAGCTCGGGTCGGGATACGTCCCACCGAGTCAGCCCTTTGGACTGGGGACGTAACATTCCCCCAGGACCAAGTGATTCTTAGAGCTCGGGGTCGGGCGATGTCCCACCGAGTCTGCCTTTGGACTGGGGACATAACATTCCCCCAGGTCCAAGTGCCTTCTCTCAGCTCGGGGTCGGGGTACGTCCCACCGAGTCAGCCCTTCGGACTGGGGACGTAACATTCCCTCAGGTCCAAATGCCTTTCACAGCTCGGGGTCGGGGTACGTCCCACCGAGTCAGCCCTTCGGACCGGGGACGTAACATTCCCTCAGGTCCAAATGCCTTTCACAGCTCGGGGTCGGGGTACGTCCCACCGAGTCAGCCCTTCGGACCGGGGACGTAACATTCCCTCAGGTCCAAGTGTCGTTCTCAGCTCGGGGTCGGGTTGCGTCCCACCGAGTCAGTCCTTCGGACTGGGGACGTAACATTCCCTCAGGTCCAAGTGTCGTTCTCAGCTCGGGGTCGGGTTGCGTCCCACCGAGTCAGTCCTTCGGACTGGGGACGTAACGTTCCCCCAGGCCCGAGCATCTCTCACAGCTCGAGACATGATCACATGCCACCGAGCACATCATCGTTAGCTCAGAAGCAAAATTTTCTCCTCACAATCGAGATTGGATCAGTCAGGGGTCAGGACCCTCAAATCTCTGGTACAGATATTACAGAGGAGGAGTCATTTTTAGTTTGGACAAACAAGAGGAACTTCGTCTCCTGATGGAACGACCCAAGTAAGCAATTTGCTTTGAGGTGGAGAATCATTCTGAATAGAGTCAGCATCTCCAATAACCGAGGATATGAAGATAGAAACAGAAGACTTAGTCGATGGCAAAGACAATTTCTCGGTGATTTCTGGAGCGACCACCAGCAAGGCGATCAGCACACCATTTTTTTTTTATAGTTCCCGGCATCAACTCACAAACTCGTTGTTACCGAGAACTAGGGGACAGATGTTGATGGTGTTTTTCGGGCACTATGTTATTTAAACGACACGACAGGGGTAAAAGGGGTAACTCCATTGATCGAGACCGTTAAAGCCGACCCGACAACTTGACGGTAAGAGGCCGAGCACTTTATACTAAATGGCCGAGCACTTGAGATCGGATGACCGAGCATTATCAGATCGACAGCAGCATTCTCAGTTCAAATGGCTATCATGACCGACCTCATGAAGACCGAGCACATGACGAGGCGTGCTCAGGAAGATAAAGCATCCTATTCTTGCGGAAAAGGGATAAGTTGTCCTACTTTAATGGGGTAAATTAATAACTTAATATCCTAATAGGATAAAGGAAGTAAATGTAGTTTTTGATTAGGAATCCTTATGGGAAAAGGGAATAGTTGTGACTAGGAATCCTGATAGGAAAAGGAGACCATCTCCAATTGGGAATTCTTGTACAAATAGGAATCTGGTTTCTTCACCATTATAAATAGGAGGGTAGAGTGAGTGTAGAAAAACAAGTTAAAAGGATCGAAGAAATCATCACAAGAGGGAAAGATTCGAATTGTAAAGTTCCAATCTGTAAGAGCGAAAGAGAGGCCTGAGAAGTGTATTGGAGTAATAAAGAGCACCACCCTGTTCTTTCCCGTGGACGTAGGTCGGATCCCAAAAATCCACCGAACCACGTAAATCACCTTGTCTGATTGGCGTATTTTCTTGTTTTCCGCTAAATTTGCTTTTGGTCCCCCATAACCAAACAAATTCACAGTTGAAGGAGGATTCCCTCGGAGGTGATATTCCCATATTACCCTGAGACCAAAATCCACCGTCAACAATTATAAAAATAAAGTTTTCAATTTATAATTATAAATCAATTAAATTTGTATATATATTGACAGAAGATAATAATTATAAAATATTTAGTACTTGCGACGTTGATATATGAATACATAAATAATATCTAAACTCACCAGCCATTGACTCTATAAAAAAACTCGTGTTTTTTTTAAAACATTTGCACATGAATATGCAGTGTCATTTCATTTTCTATGTACGTTATCAGTGTCTGCTCTTTTAATTGGGTAAGTAACTTTTGATTTTTTAAATAAATGTTCAAAAAGATATATTATATATTATTTATCATAAATTATTCTTAATAGTAATTTACGTTAGGAGTATTTTAATAATAAATAATTTAATTATAATATGAGCGTGTAAAGAAATTTTTAAAGTATAAATAGTCTTATTATTAAGGTATATTAGTTGAGTGAGTAAAAATTTTTGTATTAAAAGTAATAAATTTTAAATTCGAACTCCATTCCCAGGAGATAATTGAACTACCATTTGGCCAAATAATAAATGAAAAAATAAGGTACATGTCTTAATCTCAATTCAATATTTTATGGTACAACATTTCATCCTCCACTGATTTTGACTGAAAAAACCTCAAGCTTTTCGTTATTAAATTTTCCAAGTTTTTGTTCATGCACCCGGACATTTTTTTTTTTTTTGGAACATTCAGAATCTTGTCTCCAAATTATTCTATTCGGGTTTAATTTGGGTAAGTAAAACTCCCTATTACCATCGATTCTTATAAGAAACAAACTATTTGGATTCAAATCCAGGATCTGAATGTCAGATCTTAAATCATATACCATCAAATCACATCCTATAAAAACGCACCCCGACTTATTATATACATTATTAAATTACAATAACATTAAGGGGTAGAATTATGTAGAAGCTTTCGGGATATATTCTGCGCTTAGCCCTTTTATAGATTTTATAATATAGTTTTTTCAATTTAATGAACTTTGCATCATAATTAGAGGTGTAAACCCGATCTGACCTGTATGGATTAGATTTGATCATCCCACGTTAGTTGTAGGTTAACACGAGTTGAAAAAATTTCAACCTCTAATGCTTATATATTAATTGTTTTTTTGGATTTTATTATTTTTAATTTTGTCTTTTTCTATAGATGTGTTAGTTTATTTTGGATTTATAATTACTACACAACCCAATACGCAACCCGTGTGGGTTTTGCGGATCTGGGTGGATGAGTTGAATCCATTCAACGCAACCCGCCCCTATTCATAATCCGTCAAACCAAATTCCTGGTTGTAATACGGCCAACAATGAAGGAAATTAGCTCCAACTGAAGAATTTATTGCAGCATGTTTGCTTGAAATCATCTCAAGAGGCGTAATATGGTGGCGTATGATTTAAGATCTTATTTTGAGGTCCTGAGTTTGAATTCCGAGAGTCCATTTCTTATAAGAATTTAGGACAGTCGAAGGTTTTACCTGTTCCGTTTAAGCCCGGAATGAGTGATTTGACGACATAATTTCCAAACGATTTCAAATAAATAAATGTTTGCTTGAAATCCTAGGAAGTATCAAACTAAACCACCCTTTGCAAAATTTAATATTTTTTTTGAATTTAGTCCAAATGCTAAGTTGAGTTTTATTAAAATTTTTATAAGTTTTTGTTATGTCCACTGTACAGTTATATATGTAGTTATATATAATTATTATTCAATATCAATAACTAATTATCCTAATTTATTTTTTTTTAAAAAAAAAATCATTACAAAATTCAATTTCATCATTTTTTTAATGATTTTGATACCATTTCAGCTTTATTTTTTTAACTTACATGGACCGCTAGAGTTTAATAGTTATGTAGTAGTTTACAGCCAAAAAAAAAATTTCAGCAAGTTATTATAAATGGAAATGTTAACTAGCGCTCTTAGGAGTTATAGCACTCGTTAATGATCCATTTTCGGAAAATTTTCATGGGAAAAACGAAAAAGTAATTAATGATTTGATAATTTTTTTCATTTCACATAAAAATGATATTAAAAATTTCTTTAAATGAATTCTTAACAAGGGCACTCGTTAGCATAACTGTATTATAAATTTAAATGAACAAAATTGTGACACGTCTATAAAAGTGATTAGCCCTACAAGAGTGGAAACAAAGAGCAACTTTTAATTCTCTGGGATCTATATAGCAAAAGATACAAGAATATTGGACACAATATCGAGAGAGAAATTAAGTTAGCTTCAAATGGGTAGGAGTCCTTGCTGTTCTAAAGTGGGACTCAATAGAGGAGCTTGGACTGCCATTGAAGACAAAATCCTCACTGATTACATCAAGGCTCATGGTGAAGGAAAATGGAGAAACATTCCCAAAGCTGCAGGTAATTAGAGATGAATTTTTATTTTATTTTATTTTTTTGACTAAAACTAATCTTATAATACATATATTATAAGTATTTTAGTCACTATTTTATACATTTACGGGTGCTTTTATTTTTTATATGCACATTTCCATTTCAATTTCATTATACTTTAAACATGATTCAGGTCTTAAGAGATGTGGGAAGAGTTGTAGGCTACGCTGGATGAACTATTTGAGACCAGATATCAAGAGAGGTAACTTTGCTAAAGATGAAGAAGATCTCATCATTAGACTTCACAAGCTCTTAGGCAACAGGTATGGTAACTAAGATTTAGAAGAAAAAAAAATCTAAAATTACATAATTTTGTATGTTATTTTATACAAATATCATTGCTCGTAAGATTCTACTGTTCAGAAAAAAGTTCAGATCATAAGAGAATCCTGACGGCTATCTTTTTATAGATGGGCTCTTATAGCCGGGAGACTTCCTGGGCGAACAGATAATGAAATCAAGAACTATTGGAACACAAAATTATCCAAGAAATTACAGGCAAATAATGATCAAAAGGCTGTTTGCCCAGGAGACATTCAAGCTAAAGCAAAGGGCTGCAGCCAAAACAAAAGTGAGAAACATGAAACTGAAGCAGCTGATAATGAAGCTCCATTAATGGGAGCTGTACAATCTGAATGCAGTTATGGGTCTAATAAAGAAGAAAATTCATCCGGCATTGAGTACATGGTGGATTTTGATGTTGGTGAAACAAGCCTCAGCCTCTTGGAATTTCTTGATGCTAATTTCAACAAGCTTGGTGATTTCTGTGACATTTATGAGAGTGATCAAGCCAAATTACCTTTTATACAAGCTAATATGGAATCAGATGTGGGATCTTTGGATCCTTTTCTTGAATCATCTGAGCAATGGATGATCTAATTATGTACGTTTTTAATTTGTTCGGTTTATTGTTATCTGACACTCATATTGTCGGTGTTTAATAAAAAAAAAAAATTCAAAATAACGTCGTTTTAATGGTTATTTTATTCTCATTTAATCTACAAATCATTGTCAATAATTAAATAATTATACTAACTTTCATTTGACAATTAAGTTTTTATTTCACAACATCTTGTCTCAATGTCATAACAATAACAAATGAAGTGGCCATGAAGGAGGATATTTGGAGCCAGGGCAATAATAAATCTCATTTTTTGGATCTATATTTTGTTTATAAAGAACTTTAGCCCTAATATTTTCAAGATTAAGAGGAATCAATTCCTGCATTTGAATATTAATGTGGTTTGTATTTTTGCTTTTCCTTCCTATTTTAGATCAAAATTTGAGTTTCACACATTCACTTATTGAATCATTGAAGTCGAAAATATAATCATTATAATTGAAATTTTAGAATTGAACATTAAACATTTTAAATTTATATATCAATTTCCAATTCAATAACTCTCATTTTAAATTTAATGATCCGAATTTTAAGTTTATTATCCCTTCGATAAGGGCAAACCCCGAAAACATACACATATTCTTCATATTTTCAAACTTATAATAAGAAAAAATATTGAAAACTAATCTCTCTCTAGTCCCCAAATGGCCACTTGAGCTGTAGTGCACTAGTTTCAATTTATAAGACCATCTAAAAATACAGCTTCGGAGCAAAGGTGTCAGAATTTGACTTATAATATGTCATTTTGAACTTCAAAATTTGAAGCAATATAAGAAAGAGCCACCACTATTGCAATATTATTTGCCCAATTTTTATTAAATTCTGTCATTTGAGAGAGAAATTTATATGGGATATATTTAATGTATTCAATTAATGAATGAATGATATGTATTGATTAATCAATTTATCTCATGTTGTTATTGGTTAAATTCAAATTTAATATATATATGTGTTAAAATATTATTATACGAGCAATCCATCATCTCATATAACTTTTTAGATTCATTTTATCATTTTGCTTACTTTTAGAAAACTGTGCAGAAAATTTTAAAATCTGTTTTTATAAAAATATATATATATACATATATATATATATATATACACTTATTATCATTATTATTAGGGTTATTTTTCAAAATAAATAATAATAATATATAATAATTAGTTTTATTTGTCTATTTTTATAATATATTTTTTAATTATAAAATTAAATTAAAAGCAGGCATGATTATCAAGTTTTTTAATATGTGGCAATTTACAAATATTACACGTATGTACAACTCAAAATTCTCTAGAGTATAGTTTAAATAATACTAGGGTGGATATCCGAAAAAATAAAAAATATATATTCACACTAATATTAAGTAAGCTATATTTATTACTCACATTCCACTATGTAAAAGTTTATTTTTAGTAAAATGTGTGTAAAATTAAAATTGATTTTTTAACATCTTATCTCCCATAAATTAGAACATGATTGAATGAATGATTAAAAAAAAAAGGCTTTTGTTTTCACTCTGAATAATGAACCTCCTATAATTGAGTCATAATTTATCCATAATTAATTGAAAGTTATCAAGTTAAGCCCGGCGTTGGCATCACTAGCTATTAATTTAGCATAATTGAACTTATTTTCAATTAATTACATTATTATTTTCACATTAACTGTTAGTTTGTGCTATTTATGGTATTATTATTGTCGACTCTACTGCTGCTAATTGCATTATTAATATTAGGATTAGCAGTGCGAGCCAATATAGGGCATTATTATTGAATGATTAATAATTAATCCCAAGCATGCCAGTAATTTTCATAACGTGTTGTGTTGAGTGGAGCATGGTAGTGCAAGATCCGATTCGAATTTGAACTCAGTTCGCAGTTTGGTAGTCCATTGAGAAATATTGTGGGATATTTTGTGAGATTTAAATTAAGAAATAATAGAGGGATGGGTAGATAGGCATAGACCTTCTCCCCATAACTCAAATTTTTCCAATTACTATTTGCACATAAGTAGCATGTGTTAGCCATTTCTAAGATTTAAGATAATTTTCGTGGCTCATGTATTTTCTTTGAAAGTTCGTATTTTACTAAGGTTCCGACCCTATGCGGAAATTATCACATTTATCTAAGATAAGTTCTAATTAATGTGTCTATGGATTAATTAAATTAATTAACAACCACCCTTGAGTCTTACAGTTCAAAAATCCAAGCAAACAAAATTAATGCAAAAAATAAATCAACACAGTAATTTTGTTGACGAAGTGAAAATTCATGCGAGTAAAAAACCACTCCGGATATCTCGGCTACCAGTCCAAATCTACTATCAAGAGAAAAACTTACAGTGATGGTAAAAGACCTATGGTGGCAACTCCACTGACTCTAATACCTCTAGAGTGTAAGAACTCATCGAGCCCGTACCCCATGATTTTCTTCAGAACCTCTGAAGTCTCTGAGTGGATCAACTCTGCAAGCTCTGAATGCCAGAACTTCGACTACCAATCTTCCTCCTTGAGAACTCTGAAGGATTAGGAAAGTTGGTTTGATTTGTGTTGATAGTTTAACAAGGATCTATCTCACCACAAAAGCGAAGATAAAGAAAACGATGAAGTCCTCAAAGGTAAGAAAAGAATAGGTTGAAAAGCTATAAAGGTTTAAAACTTTGAGAGAATATGTTTCCAACACTTGGCATGATATCTATATGTTCTTTATATATATATGGCAAAAAGAGAGGCTTCCCAATAGCAAAATAGGTTAAAAATACGTCTGAAATAACTCAATTCCGTACGGGCGTTCGAACGCTTGCTCTGGAAGGTTTCATTCAAACGCTTACTCAAACACACCTCGAATGTTTGCTCTCTTGAATGTTTCAATTCGAACGCACTAAAGGACGCACCAAGCACGAGAACATTCTGTTAAGTTTTGTTCAACCCAACAACGAACGTTACATTAACGCCACATGTTCGAACGCTTCAACGAATACAGCACTAACGCATGTCTGAACTTCATGCATAGTTTTGCCAAATATCAGTCCAATTGTTCCAAGTTATTCAGGACTTATTACAATGCAATTGAATTTGTTTTGTTACAGACATCGCCAATAAAAATGGAACTAAAAAGTGATCAGACAACACATGTCTTATCGCCAATAAAATTGATTTGTTTTGCAATATTATGAGCAAAAATGATTGTCCATTGTAAAAAGGGATAAATGAGTTTATAAAGCTTTAAGAGCTTTATGGTTTAAATTGGAATTCCCATAATTGGAGGGAAACTATATGACTTTATAATAATTTAAAAATGCAACGGTAGTATCAAAAGGTGGGGCTATTTACATTCTAAAAAAAAATACTTTGAATACTTTTTTACTTTGAACACTCATGTGTTAAATTATAAAAATAATTTTTTGCTCTACACACTTGATCGGTGGTAAACACACACGTAACGCAAGCGCACATATCGCTCAGTATAAAAATATCGATCTCACGAAGACTTAATTTCTACTGTTGTTATTAATTATTGATGCTAAATGTTTACAGGTATCTAATTAGGATGAGAAATTAATGATTGCTTGATTGGTTGGTTGAATGTAGGTTTGCTAAATAAATAAATAAAAATACAAAATAAAACTAAGGAAATTAATAATAAAGAAATAAACATCTAGGGTTTTGATTCCACACAATATTATTCTAATGATGAATTGATTCTCTTATATATGTGTAATAAATCAGTTCGTTAACCTGGAACACGAAGATATATAAAAGCCTCTTCCGATGGTCAGATGCAAACACCCAAAGTAACCCAATTAACTATATTCCTATGTTAACCAAGTTACCTGAATTCATTAAGTTCAACTTCCAATTGTGGTTACCCCCGCCCGACACGTATATGTCTTTCCTGTAAGGAAATATACCTAAGGGGCATCTACTCTAAGGTGAGATCGTGAGCTATTGAATCTAAGGCTGAAACCTAAAATCCTTTTTTCCAAGTTCATTTTAAGTTTACCACATCAATCTTATTGGTGATCAGGCAACAAGAAGCATTAAGCTTAAGATTCAATAAACAAGCCTAAAGTATTACCCATAATATAATTAAATCAATTATTAAACTCATGAATATTGTGCTTCATCACTGCCCTAGATTAAAAATAAAATGTTGGGGTTAGGGGATCCACCTTTACTATTTCTAATTTAGAAATCTCATTTATTATAATATATAAATTTCCATGATATTACCAACAGACCATATAGGCGGTATCCAATTTTGTCATGTTAAAATTAATTTCAACCGACCATAAAGGCTGTATCCAATTTAGTCAGGTTAAAATCAATTTAATTAAGTCCAACCGACCATAAAGGCGGTATCCAATTAAGTCAGGTTTTAAGATAATTTATTTTTTATAATTTAATGGAGATTAATCTAAATTATA
The DNA here is from genome assembly GCA_019454045.1 of Zanthoxylum bungeanum. NCBI lineage: Eukaryota > Viridiplantae > Streptophyta > Magnoliopsida > Sapindales > Rutaceae > Zanthoxylum > Zanthoxylum bungeanum. The sequence goes on along the minus strand of SKCR01004547.1, from coordinate 119 downwards.
ATAATAAAAGCTTCACCCTTCCCCCAGCGGAAATTAACTACAAAACATAAGAGAAATATAAAAGTAAATAAACTACTATTACTACTAGAAATAAAAATACATAATTAAAATACTAAATA